>JASAND010030336.1:0-11246 GCA_030248195.1 Trissonchulus latispiculum | reverse complement strand
TTGCGTTCAGTTACGTATTGCTCGTTATTAAGGCCAGTCATTTACAAAACACAAGTTCTGAAATTTATTTAAGACACCAAACGTTCTCTAGCGCTTATCAAAAGGTTAAAAGTGTTAAAGCTGTTTGAGAGACGCCAATTTTGAAATTAGGTTTAAATAAAAGGAGTCGTTAACTCGAACAGCCTGTGGCAAAAATTTTGGTTTCTGAAGATTAATAAGAAATGAAGCTTTACCCATTTGTAATGTCAAAGACAAACTGGTACATGAATTCAGAAAAAGAATATGAATAATCAAGTATTAGAAGCAAAGTTACGACAGTACAAACAGAAGCTCAACTAGCACAGTAAACACAACATACATACAGGAATTGCAAAAATGAGCATTAGGAAACTCAGTGCAACATTAAACAAAAAATCAAGTAGGGAGAAAACGTAGAGGAGGGTGTCGTTGTCACGGCGGTAGGTAACGTCTCAGTGCTTCCTCGGACTCGCGTTGTGCTCCGTTACCACTTTTCGTGATTCTAAGAGGGTTTTCAGGCACAGTCAGAGATTCTGCTCCCTTTCCATCGGGCTGTTTTTGCTGAAACCAGCCCGCTTGGTGTGGGGTCGCGTTCTAGCCCACGATCCTCCTCTGTAATAGTCGGTTAGGAATGGTTCTAGGTATAATTTTAATAGATTGCTGTGAACAGTTTGTGTATTTCCTAGTTTGCGACCATGCAGAGGCACCAATGTCACATTTGGTGGGGCAACAACTATTATTTCATAGGGTCCCTTCCAACGTAGTGTCAATTTCCTTCTCTTGCGGGAAATTCAGCAAAACTCGATCACGAATTTTCCAAGTTGGCCAATTGGTTCCTCCTATCATATAGACCCTTTTGCTTATCCTGTGCGATCTGGATAAAGTCATCAACAATGCTCAATATTGCCCGCAATTGAGAAATCAATTCTTCCGCTATGTAGGTTCATCGTTGTAATTTGTTTTAGTAGTTCTAAGACCGCATCAATTGGTAATCGAGGACTTCGACCATAAACCATCCTAAATGGAGACATTTTCGTGCTTTCGTGCTCAGCACTTCTGTAGGCAAATTGAACCAGGGGAAGATAAACATCCCAATCGGTGTTACCCGTATTCGCGTATGTTGTGAAGGCATTCCTTGCAATGTCCTGTTAAACCGTTCAACCAAACCGTCGCACTTGTAGGTAGTATGGCGAGGTCGATATTTTGGAGGTCCCATAGATATGCCAAAACTTGTGAAAGTAATTGATACGCGGAAATTGGGTCCTCGATCAGAAAACGGCCAGGAGGGTTTTTACACTGACGGCTTTAAAGGACATCATTCACAAAAACTTTAGCCACGGTTTCGGCGGATAATGATCCGGGATAGCGGCACATTCCGGGTGTTTGGTGAAGTAGTCCATGAACACTGAAACGACTCGCTCAGTACCCGACAGAGATAACGGAAATGGTCCTAAAATGTCCACACCGGCAAAGTCGACTAATCATCCGTGATGGGAACCGTTGGAGCTTTCATTCTCTTCATCGGTGATTTGCGAGCTTGGCACCCATGACAGGATTCGCAATATCTCTTCACATCTGAGTGCGTGGTTGGCCAGTAATAGCGTTCCAATAGTTTCAAATAGGTTTTTCTGTATCCTAGATGACTTATCAAATTTCTGATCGTGATGGAAAAATATGTGTCATCCAATCTTCTTATTCGTATAACAGCCAATTTATTTCAAACAACTACTCACAAATGTGCCATCCTTGGATGGAGGTGGATTAACACCCTTTTTTTTTGGCCATTTTGAGTGAACCCAAAATCACACTTCTGCTGCACTCTTTGCTTCTCCTGAGATTTCTAATATTTTTTATGAGATATGGAATTAGATCTTTTAAGTTCAGGATCTTCTTAGCTTTGCTCAGACTTTTGTTTGCTGAAGCTTCTCTGGCATCACTTTTATTTCACTAAGTGTGGCTTTGTAGGATCGTAGGGTATATTGTGGCCATCGCTTCCCTGAGTTTCCTTCACTGGAATATCATCAGCAGTCCGCGGCCCGGGTCGAAGAAAAACCCCGCCTGAGCACAAACACGGACATGGGATCCCAAAGACGCTTTGCCCCTCTGCTCTCGGTTTCGCGGTTTTCATCACAAGTGGAATTTCGCGGCTCCATTCACCATCCTGAGAACTTACCCTTTGGGGTTTTCAATATCAGTGGCCGAGCGCCAAGCCGGACGGATCGGTTCTCATGATGGGTGGTGTCCTGCTGGTGAGCGTGGGGCCTTCTGTGGGTATCGCAGCAGGGCAGCCCTCGGTCAGTTCCTGGTTTAAACTCTTGTCGGGCTGGGAAACGTGACTGAGGGCTTACCGGGTCCTAAGCTTTGCATGGGACTTTGGAGCCCGGAGCACGGCCTCCCGGACCAAACCTGCTTTGTCCATGGGCGTTCCAGGGATGGGCGCTCCAAGGTCTGGTTCGCGGGGATGCCAGTTCATGGTCTGAGCTTGCTGCTTCCGTGTGTGGATGCTGCAGCGTTCCACGTCAGCAGTTGATCAGGCCGACTTTGGTTGCTGTGGGTTCGGTGGAGGTTCAGCTGGGGCCAGGCGGTCCTGCTGCGGCGCTTGGAGATCCGGGTATTGGGCAAGTCAAGGAAGACCTACTCAGGACAGTTGGTTGGTCATTCCCATTATATAATCTGCTGCTCATGCTTACAGTGGCATATCTGTTTAGCTTACATCGATGACATAGTGGTTTTTTCACCTACGTTTGACCGGCACTTGAATGAATTGGGAGCTGTCTTTCAACGTCTAAGAGAAGCTGACTTGGTGTTAAAGCTGAGTAAGTGCACCTTCTGCCAAGAAAAGATAATCTTCTTGGGACATCAAATTTCCTGTAAAGGAATCGAGCCGAATCCGGAAAAGACAAGCGCTATCAGAAATTTCCCTCGACCATCAACCGTCTCTGAGGTGAGAGCATTTTTTGGACTTTGCTCTTACTATCGCAGATTCATTGAAGGATTCGCCACCCTTGCAAGCGACCTTCATCAACTGACAAGAAAAAATGTGCCGTTTGATTGGACTGAGGGATGTGAAACGGCATTCAATACATTGAAGGAAAAGTTGACTAGTGAACCTATCCTTATGCATCCAGACTTTGAAAAGCCATTCTTGGTCACTACAGATGCCAGTGATATTGGTCTTGGAGCGGTACCGGGTCAAGTTCGTGAAGATGGAGAACACCCGGTAGCCTTTGTATCACGCCTTCTCACCGATAGTGAGCGAAACTATAGTCCGACTGAGAAGCAATGCCTTGCTATGATATTTGCTGTGAAGGCCTTCTATCACTACTTGTATGGACACCAATTTACTGCGATAACCGATCATTCTGCTTTACGCTGGCTACTGACATTGAAAACCCCAAAGGGTAAGCTCTGTAGATGGGTAATGGAGCTGCGAAATTTCACTTTCGATGTAAAACACAAACCGGGGAAGAGTAGTAAAGTTGCCGACCCCTGTCCAGGTTTATACCAGGTATGCCATCTACCAGGATCGCTGATGACACTTCAGTGAAGGAAATCTGTAGCGATGGTAACAATATACCACGATCCTACAAAGTTAATTTTTGCGAAGAAAGTGATGCAGAGCTAAGCAAGCTAAAGTCTGAGCAAGCGGAAGATCCTGAACTTAAAGATCTGGTTCTATACCTCCGTGACAATGAAATCCCCGGAGAAGCAAAACGCGCGGTGGAAGTGATTTTCAGTTCACCTCGGTACGGGCTGCGTGATGGGGTGTTAATCCACCTCTATCCAAGGATAGCACCTCTAGGAGTATTGTTTGAACAATTGGCAGTTACACGAATAAGAAGACGGGATTTACTACGGGCCCATCACGATCAGCCCGATGGGAGCTCATCTAGGATACAGAAAAACCTATTTGAAACTATTGGAACGCTATTACTGGCCAACCACGCACTCAGATGTGAAGAGATATTGCGAATCCTGTCATGGGTGCCAAGCTCGCAAATCACCGATGAAGAGAATGAAAGCTCCAATGGTTCCCATCACGGACCATTTGACTGTGTCGGTGTGGACATTTTAGGACCATTTCCGTTATCTCTGTCGGGTACGAAGTACGTCGTAGTGTTCATGGACTACTTCACTAAATACCCGGAATGTGCCGCTATCCCGGATCATTATCCGCCGAAACCGTGGCTAAAGTTTTTGTGAATGATGTCCTGTGTCGTCATGGAAAACCCTCCCGGCTGCTCTCTGATCGAGGACCCAATTTCATGTCTGAATTACTGGCTGAAGTGTTGGCTATCTATGGGACCTCCAAAATATCGACCTCGCCATACCACCCACAGTGCGACGGTTTGGTTGAACGGTTTAACAGGACATTGCAAGGAATGCTCACAACATACGCGAATACGGGTAACACCGATTGGGATGTTTATCTTCCCCTGGTTCAATTTGCCTACAGAAGTGCTGAGCACGAAAGCACGAAAATGTCTCCATTTAGGATGGTTTATGGTCGAAGTCCTCGATTACCAATTGATGCGGTCTTAGAACTACCAAAAACAAATTACAACGATGAACCCACATAGCGGAAGAATTGATTTCTCAATTGCGGGCAATATGGAGCATTGCTGAGGACTTTATCCAGATCGCACAGGATAAGCAAAAGGGTCTATATGATAGAGGAACCAATTGGCCAACTTGGAAAATTGGTGATCGAGTTTTGCTGAATTTCCCCAAGAGAAGGAAATTGACACTACGTTGGAAGGGACCCTATGAAATAATAGTTGTTGCCCCACCAAATGTGACATTGGTGCCTCTGCATGGTCGCAAACTAGGAAATACACAAACTGTTCACAGCAATCGGTTAAAATTATACCTAGAACCATTCCAACCGACTATTACAGAGGATAGACCGGCTAACGACCCACGTCTGCCAGCTGCTTCAGCAAAACAGCCTGATGGAAAGGGAGCAGAATCTCTGACTGTGCCTGAAAAACCTCTTAGAATCACGAAAAGTGGTAACGGAGCACAACGCGAGTCCGAGGAAGCACCGAGACGTTACCCACTACGACAACGACACCCTCCCTTACGTTTTCTCCCTACTTGACTTTTTGTTTAATGTTGCACTGAGTTTCCTAATGCTCATTTTGGTAATTCCTGTATGTATGTTGTGTTTACTGTGCTAGTTGAGCTTCGTTTGTACTGTCGTAACTTTGCTTCTAATACTTGATTATTCATATTCTTTTTCTGAATTCATGTACCAGTTTGTTCTGACATTACAAATGGGTGTTTCATTTCATATTAATCTTCAGAAACCAAAATTTTCGCTACAGGCTGTTCGAGTTAACGACCTTTATTTAAACCCAATTTCAAAATTGGCGTCTCTCAAACAGTTTAACATTCTTAACCTTTTGATAAGCGCTAGAGAACGTTTGGTGTCTTAAATAAATTCAGAACTTGTGTTTTGTAAATGACTGGCCTTAATAACGTTCACCTAAACTGTAATAAGAATATTTTTTGCTCACCTTACATTGTTTTTGAGAACAACGTTGTTCATATGTAGTTGTTGCAATCGCAAGTTAAAACAAATGTTTTATAAACTGGGTTCTGTGCCACTCATTTCCGTATGAAATATTCGCTAGTTACTACTGTCCGTTAACCGTCTAGGTTCAAATCCCTGCTAATTTTATAGTTTTCTAACGGTACTGTATCACCCTTTTAACCGTAGTTAGCATCTCCTCACTAAATTATCGGATTCTTTTCTTTTTAATGTATTTATCACAGTATATGATGAAATCTCACTCACAGGGCCTTAGTATAGTTTGACCTGTAATGTTTTATATGTAATGTTTTATATAAATCTATATATATATATATATATATATATATATATATATATATATATATATATATATATATATATATATATATATATATATATATATATATATATATATATATATATATATATGCTGTAAAACGTTGTTATTTGTAATTTCATGTTGTGTTTTTAGTGGTGGTTTTCAATAATGTCATTTACTTCATCTTGCCCTAAATGTGGCCGCATAAACACCTTAACCATGGGTTGTACGCATACGTTTACCACTTCTCCGCTTTGTCCCTGTGGCCATGTAATCACCGTGGGGGCGCAGTCGACTTCCTGTCAGACTATGACTCTAGCAACAACTGGACTTTTCCCTTTTGGACAACCGTCGTTCACAGCGCTCCCTACTTCAACTCCTTTCTCTTTGACATTCGCCTCCACTTGTCCCCCACCTATCGGTCAATTTCAACAATCTGCTGTTCCTGTGGCAGCGACCTTGCCGCAACCGATTTCTGACTTTGTCCTGCCAGCACCACAGGTCGTTGCTCAGCCGAGTTTCGATCCTCTCGTTCAGGAGGAATACTCTCGCTTTGTTGGGAGACCGATCCAGCCATTCAGATTTCCACTTCCACTGCCGAGTCAAACGTCCGCTACTCAAAACGTGGACCCATTGCCGGCATCCAGTTTCTCCCGTTCAGAAGCAGGACACAGCATTGTGGAATAATCTGTCATGGTAAACGCCACGGTACAGGTGGAAGTGGCTCCTACTCAGGGTCTAAAATGTGCCAACGCCACCGAACCTGTACCTGCCAAGCCTGAAAGGAGCGAAACTCCTTCCTCGGTAACTGTTCAGTTGGAGGGTGGCCCTAGCCTACCAATGGAACAGCCGCTTACTTCAACCAACACTGTTTCTACGGAAACAACCTCTGGTCATGATTCAGGGGCTGCAGCGGCGGTGGCAGCATCCTCTCATGATGATACCGACATCATTACCCTCGAACCCCTTCCACTGGATGAGGATCCTCGGCCACCGACACCATCTGGCCGAAGTCTGAGCGCTGACAGTCTGTACGGCGACCTGAATTTGGCCCCAGTTGACGATCTACCTATGGGAGCAGTGGCTGGGCCTAGTGGAGAGCGCGAATCGTCACCGCCCCGGTTTCCTCGGTGCCCACGCTGTGGTTACCGCACTCGGCCCTGTACGTGTGAGCGATGTCACCATTGCGAATTGACCCGCGCCGATCACGTGCACCTGCCTACGCCATTCTGTCGTGGATTTATTGCCAGGCCTTCGGCAGATGACTGCTCTGATTGCCAGGAAGCACCGACCCGGAGAGGGCGTGTGTGCCGTCACGCCTGTTGCGTACACTGCTACCATTATAGCTGTTGGGACGGTCGACCCTGCCGTCGCCGGACCCCAACGTACATCGAGGTCGACTATGTCACCAATACATTGCCTAGCTATTTCAAGAAGCTAGTGGCGTATTCCAAAGAGCATCGCCTCCCTGATGATGGGGTCGCAGAAGTTTGCCCGCGGCGTCTCGAGACTTGTGGTATCCCAGAATTCCTGCGGCTTTGTCGTCGTGTAGCCCAGCACCTGGATGCCCGAGAGGTCTCCTACAATTTGGTTATTCCGACTACCAGCAATCAGCTGCATGGCACCTTTGAGCTGGATCTTATCCATACTCTTGCTGCCATGTATCCAACGCTGGATACTATGGAAGCCAAGCAGCTTTTCTTCGAGACCGTCGTGGCCTACTGGGGTGTCTATCACCGAGAACACCCACACCGGCAACGCTTCCATCGGCGTCTCAGTTACTTGCTCATCGGTGTCAATCCATTTTTGATGCGTCCTCCTTATGTGCCTTCCTATCGGCGCAATAGCTCCTTTGATCAGATTGAGCATTTTCCTGACCAGACGATGACGCTGTCATTTGACGGTCATCTATGCTTTGGTCACTCATCCGCGGCCACTGGCTCGGTCGAAGGTCGGTTAGAGCGGTCACGTCCTACCACTCATGGCGATCCACTCCGCCTGCTGCTGTCGGCGTCTGTTCTCCTCCGCGGTTTCCGATCCTGCTGCTGTATGGACTCACAACCAGTAGCTGTATGATCAAGCTACATGTTCACAAACTACCTGATGCCGGCCTGTGAATTTAACTGGCCAATATATTGTCAAACTGTATCGTTTATCTTTTCTTGTTGTGTGTCGTTATTTTTTTATCCTCGAGGGCGCGTCTTTCGAGGAGGGGGATGGTGTTACGAAGTATCCCGGATTCTGTAGCCCGGACTTTATACGTCATTCATTTTTAAATTAGTTTGCAGATTCTTTCTGTCATTTTCTGCCCCAGTTACGCTAAAGTTTTAAATTAAACAATACAGCCAACCTATCGCCTAGGGCAGTTTGTACGACTATAAATTTGGCTGCATTTTTGCTCCAAACTTAGTCTCAGATTCTCTAGATTTTCTCTGTCTCTGCTGTTAAATTCTGTAATATCCCGCACCTGCGATGTTAGTAGGCTGAACTAAGCCTCTTTCTCTAAAGACGTACAGCCCTCTCGATAAACCGATGTCCCTATTCCTACTTAAGTTCTTACCTAGTGGATTCTGCGGAGTCCCCTTGTTATTTTAACATATAATTCCTGCGGGAGTTTCTTGATAACTGAGCTGCATAACCTAACCTGTGACTCCTGAGGGAGACCCTTTAAGTTGCATACTTAGCGCATCCTGCGGGGCGCCCCAATTGCCCATTAAACCTCTGGTGTTGGACCTTGCGACGACTTAGCTACGCTATACATACATACATACATACATACATACATACATATATATATATATATATATATATATATATATATATGTATTTATATATATATATATGTGTGTGTGTGTGTGTGTGTGTGTGTGTGTGTGTGTGTGTGTGTGTGTGTGTGTGTGTGTGTGTGTGTGTGTGTGTGTGTGTGTGTGTGTGTGTGTGTGTGTGTGTGTGTGTGTGTGTGTGTGTGTGTGTGTGTGTGTGTGTGTGTGTGTGTGTGTGTGTGTGTGTGTGTGTGTGTGTGTGTGTGTGTGTGTGTGTGTGTGTGTGTGTGTGTGTGTGTGTGTGTGTGTGTGTGTGTGTGTGTGTATGTGTGCGCGTGTGTGTGCGCGCGTGTTAATTATATATTATATATCTTATTATATATGTATTACTACGTACTTTAAACTGTACTTCATGTACGGGAAGCTATGCGAGTGAGACACATGAAACGCGCGCCAGAATACAGAAAATATTAACCGTGCCAGAGCTTTAAATTTTCTGTTAAAGCTTGTTCTTTCAATTAAATTCGATTTTGATGGTAACACAGACACTTATCGCCAGAATATTACCAATAGCATCAAACTTTCTATACTAAGGATGGACAACAGCACAGCATACTGGAGACGAAGGGTGACAGCACCTGGGTATTTGGAACCAATATTACTTGTTACAACCTCTAACCTCGGTATCTGTGTGGAGTACTGCGAAAATAGATTTAGTATTGCACTACTACACAATACTCTGCGTTTGTAATCAAAGGCTGTAAAGTCCACAGCCCTAGCACCGGGTAGCCAATATCATATGCTAGCTGACTATGCCTTGCCGGTGGCTACTGAAGTGTAGCATTGTAGTTCTGTGTTACGGAAGCATAAATATTATAGCACAAGTAATAAATAAGCAACGCCAATGGATAAGGCTAATAAACAACGCATGTGCTTGCCTTTATTGTTGCCTCTAAACAACGCATTTTACATTATACAATTTGATAATGGATCCAAAATCCGATTCCCAGGCTGAGTTAAGGGGGGGGGGGTCGCTTTGGGTCAAAATCGATAGTCACGGATTTCGCTCGTTTTCACACACAATATAGGTACATATGTTCTCAAAAACAAGACAAAACATTAGAGTTCGAAATCAAACTGTGGCAGAGGTATTCAGCTTTAAAGTTGAAAAACTTGAAAATCACTGTAATTTGCCCTCCAAAGTCATGCTGAGACAGAACGGCAGCGAAATTTGGGTCAACTGATATGGCAAATTAATTCTGTGGGTTGGCTAATATTTTACTACTAAAACGACTCCGGCATATGCAGCCAGTCGTTCACAGTACATTTTTCAACTGTGAACTGAGCCTTTTTCAGCTAACTGTGCCCTCAAACTTTAACTTTCTCTAACTTTCAGATACTACATTTCTGACACATAGTTCTATTAGAAAAGTTGTTCAGCTCATCAGTAGCTATCGAATGATACCCAATTTGTCTATATTTTGAAAATTTCAAAAATAGACTTTTGTGACCTATAAGAGATCAAAGGAGCCGACACGACAGAAAACTTCTACCTTGAAGCATTTGCCTTTAGCATAATGTCCGGCATACATTGAGAGTTTTATGTGCCAATTTTGGTGACTTTTGACTGGGTAACGAGTGAGAAATTATTAAAAGAACGTGAAAATTGTGCAAAATGATGGTTTTTGGCAAAATCAGCAGATTTTGTGGCAAGTTTTTTGAGAGCACTACAAATGGCAGAATTTAGCAACTACTATCATAAGAATTCTAAGTATACGTAGAGTGCAATTATCTATAAGCGATTTCTGTAGCTTTTGCCAATCGTGCAGGAGAGGCGAATATGTTTTGCTGGTCCTGTTTTTCGTGGTACAAAAAGCACCAATTTTCCGAAATTTTGACTTTGAAAAATCGCCAAAAATCCTCCATTCAACAAAACTGCACCAGAAGGGTTATTTGCACTCTCCGATATGTACTTAACATGTACAACACAGTTGTAGCGCTGTATCTTTCATACAGCGAAAAATTTTTCTGCCACAAACTTTTTAACCTAACTTTTTCATTTTCCTATGTTTAACACATGTCAAGGTCACCTTTTAAGGGCTCCACAGAACGATTGAAGCAATATTACGCAAAACGCACCTGTCTTGTTTTGAGGACCCATTGGGACTACAAAATATGTGAAAATGAGCAAAATCGGAGATGGTCGAAAAATCGGCCTAAAAGCGACCCCCCCCCCCTTAAGTGCGTCAATGACACTTTAACTAGCTCAAAACCAAATCTCTGCAAATACAGCGAAAGACTAGAGGCTAGAAAGTTATGCTAGCAAAGTTGGTTGAACTAACATCTGCTTGTTCGCCTACTGCTATTATCCATGACTAAAATCAGACCTCAACCATATTTTACATTAAAACTATAAATGGTATAAAGATACAAGATAATAGACGAAAGAAAGAAAGTTGTCACTACAGCACCACAGACCCGAAAAATTCGGGCCTGAGGTGGGGATCGAACCCACAACCTTCGGTTAACTAGACCGACGCTCTACCGATTGCGCCACCCAGGCACAATCGAACCAAGCTTAAGTTTGAATTAGTTCCCAAACTGTAGTGAC
>JASAND010030335.1:0-30731 GCA_030248195.1 Trissonchulus latispiculum | reverse complement strand
GTGGTAGTTGGCTCGAGGAACTTGTTCTGCCCAAAACAGATGGGATTCGGTGTTTCAAGGGGGGCTGAGGCCGCTGTCCATGCAATGAGACGCTACATTACGGTCAACGCTGGACAAACCAAACTTGTCCTGAAAATTGACTTCGCCAACGCTTTCAACAGCCTGGACAGGACGCATATGTTGGAGCAGGTGCACAGCCATTTCCCCCAGGCCTACCCTTTCCTTTATAGCAGCTATATGCAACCGTCGTGCCTGTTCTGGGGAAAGGAAGTCCTCCGTTCTCAGGTTGGCGTACAGCAGGGGGATCCCTTGGGCCCATTTTGCTTCTGCCTTGGACTCCACCCCATAGTTGAGCGTTTGAACTCGGAGATCAACTCTTGGTACATGGATGATGGAGCGGTTGGCGGGGATCCGGCGGTGGTGCTACGGGATTTGCAGTTGATTTGCGAAGAGGGTCGCAAGTTGGGGCTGCTTCTAAATGGGGCAAAGTGTGAGCTTGTCTTTCTCTTTGACGACAAAGGCTTACAGGATGAGTGGCTGGAGAAATTCAACAGTGCGGCGCCAGGCATTCGCGTTACGTCAATGACATCGGCAGAGCTACTTGGGGCGGGGCTGAGCGCAGACTCCAGTGACGCCATACTCTCCCGCAAGCTGTCCAAGTTTAAATCTCTCTGTGATGGTATGAGTCAGTTGTTTGCCCATGATGCTCTATTTCTCCTGCGTCATAGCATGGCCCTACCGCGATTGATGTATATACTCCGGACGTCCAGCTTTGCAGATAGTCTGCTGCTGGCAAAGTTTGACGAGAAGCTGCGCGATGCCCTTCAGCTCCTACTGAACTGCAGCATTCCACTCGACAAATGGGCGTGGGTAACGCTGCCGGTCAGCCGTGGTGGTCTTGGGGTCCGTTCAGTGCAGGATGTTGCTCTCCCGGCTTTCCTTTCTTCATTGTGCGCCACGGAGACACTTTCTGCCGCGATCTTCCCCGATCACAACCGCGATGCGAGGGACACGGCTTTGCGGATCTGGCATCACCGCCAAGCAACGGAACCGGTAGAGGAGCAAATGGGAGTGCAGAAGGCGTGGGATAGGATCGCCCAGGATGCTCATTTGGAAAAGCTCAGGGTTGACACCATCGCGAATCCATTAGACAGGGCTCGGCTTTTGGCTTCCTGTAGTGGTTTGGCTTGCGGTTGGCTGCATGCATTACCGGCGGCTCAGCTCGGACTAAGATTGTCGGATGAAGAGGTGCGAATTGGAGTCTGCCTACGTTTCGGCTTACGGGTGTCGCAGGAGCACAAATGCGTTTGTGGGGATTGGGCGGATTCTGGCGGCATACACGCACTGTCTTGTGGTAGGGTCTCCGGGCGCATAAACAGGCACAACAACATCAATGCTATTCTGGGCCGGGCCTTCGAATCTGCTAACATCCCAAACAGCCTGGAACCTTCGGGTCTGAGTCGGCAGGATGGGAAGCGGCCTGATGGGCTGACGTTAATTCCATGGGAGCGGGGGCGAAGTTTGGTATGGGACGTCTCCTGTCGGCACACCCTTGCTGACTCGAGTATTGCCAAGTCTGCGGTGACGGCGGGTTCTCTGGCCGAGGGAGCCTTTTACAGCAAGGTTGCGAAGTATGCCTGCTTGGCTGATAGGTTTTTGGTGGTCCCATTGGTGTGCGAAACGCACGGCCCCCTTGCGGTTGGATCTGACGAGATGTTAAGCAAGTTGGGTAAGCGGTTGCGATCGGCATCCAAAGAGCCAAGGGCGGAGTCCTTTCTGCGTCAAGCTATCTCCGTGGCAATTATCCGGGGGAACGCGGAGTGTGTCATGGGCTCGTTTCGCAAGGGTGGATACTGGAAGGAATTGTGGGAGTTGGATGACAGTGGGAGAAGAGAAGAGTGAAGTTTTAAAAGTTGAAAAATACGTGACTAAAGTAGGCACTAAATATTATGTAGAACAGATAAGACTTTGCGTCTTGATGATATAATTGTCTGTGATGTGCAGTAAACTTTGAGAGAGAGAGAGAGAGAGAGAGAGAGAGCATAATTCCAGAGGTCTGAGCTGTCCGAAGAAGCGCGGGGCAGTAGTGCACCCACATCTCTGAAATCAGAGTCCAAGGGACCAGACTGAGACAAGCCGGTATAAACCAACTTCGGACTAACCTGCTCAATGGATTTCAACTCCAGAATGGAGGGAATGAAAGATGGAAGACCAACCTTTTGGGAAGAGTAGGCTTCAGTCTCTGCCTGGCCAGCTGATATGGACGGTGGAACTGCAGTCAACGGAGCCGTAACCACAGCAGGGTTTTCATCTGCAACCAGCGTACCCGGAGTCTCTACTCCAGCCGTCTTCACTGGGCCAGGTGGACTACTGGACGGAACCTCCAGTGCAGAAAAATCAGTGGGAGGATGAGGTAATAAAAGTCCTGGAGGGCGGCAGGGAAAGGATTCTTCTCCCACAGTTGCTGGCGTCTCCCAAGTCGGGGGAGCTGGACCAAAACCAGGCGGTGGGGCTATTGACTGTGGAAAAATACGCCCACGGCCAATAAAAGATGGACGTAAAGCTGGTGGACCAAGTTCAGCGGACGCAACATAATAACCTGTTGAAGGCAAAGCTGTCGGTCCCCGCGAGTATCCATAATGAATGTGTTATCCGCGGTGTTCGCAATGATCACTGTAATCGGTGAGAATGGATACTCCAGTGGAAATGGAGAAAATCGTTACATGGGAAGAGTAAGTGCATTAAATTCCTAGTTGAGGCATTATACACACGGCATAGGGAAATAAAGACAGGAGGATAACATAAACTCTGAGCGCAGAGGACAAGAATTCAGGTGGACTGAGAGTTAAGGCCTTGAACAAATATGGACTTTTCCAAAGTGTATGAATAGCTTAAGATGTTAAAGTGAATTCAAGCGAGGTTAAAAATTGTAATGCAAACTTTAAAATTAGATGGGAAAAGAAATCCAAAGTATGTAGATTGGAAATTAGTAGTAAGTACAATAGAAAAGAGGACTTCAAGCAGGTGGACCACAATTTGATCTTCAGTCATCTCTTCGCATTTTTATTGTTCATTCGGTCCGGAAACGGAGTAAAGAGGGATTGGTACGAAAGTAAAGAAGTTCATAAGAAAGGTTCATGAAAACGGCAAAGACAAAGTTATGGATACCCTGCTACACAAAAATCGGGCCGTCGCATGGTGCGACGTGGACGATCAGTCGTTTGAGGAAGGGAGGCGCTGGCTACGGGATCAGAGCCTTTGTCGCCAGTGTCAACAGTAGGCACTTGCTTCGGCACACTTTCTGCTTGCAAAGCAGTTGGCGTCTTCTCAGCGGTTGCTGAGTCAAGCGTCGGCAGCTCAGCCGCTGGTAGAGGAGGGAGATACGGCAATTTATAGTGCTTTCAGTTATTAACATGAACCACTTTCAGGGGAGTGGTGCGTCGGTTGCAGAGTAGCACTGGTACCACAAAGTTTAGTGATTATGCAAGGTCCAGTCCACTTCAGTACCATCTTTTTCCGTTGGGGAACATACCACATTACCACATCACCTAGGTCAAAACTGGGTTTACGTGCTTTAATGTCATAGTTCTTTTTCTGTTGGCAGAAACACCACATCAGCTTCAAGCTATGGTGGATAACGTGTGTGAGGTAGCAGCAAGAGTGGGATTGTCTGTAAATGCGCGTAAGACAAAAGCAACGTTCAGTGCTATCAATCCTACTCCTATCACTGCAGCCGGAGACCCCTTGAAAAATGTGGAGCAGTTTGTCTACCTGGGAAGCGAAGTTTCAAGCACCGGAAATCCATCGTCAGAAGTATGTCTTCACATTGCGAAGACCTCTGCTGCGTTTCAGAAACTCACGAAGCTCTGGAAATGTCGTGAGGTCACGTTAACTGTGAAACTCCGAGTTTATCGAGCAATAGTAAGATCTATCCTCCTTTATGGTGCAGAGTCCTGGCCACAACTGGAAGCTGACATCCGTAAGCTGGAAGGTTTTGAAATGCGATGCTTTCGCCGTATCCTTCGAGTCTCGTATCTGGACAGAGGCACGAACAGGGAGATACGTGACAGAATTGGAGAAAATGGGTCATTGGCCTCGATAATCCAACGCAAGCGGCTCACTTGGTTCGGCCACGTGTTACGTCTACCTGAAGGAACAATTGCTAAATCCTTGGCAATGGCGGATCCACCTGCTGTTTGGCGCCAACCACGAAGCGGAGTCAGAAAAACGTGGTTGAGGACTGTACAGAAGGATGTCCGACCTCTTCGAGTGCCATACGGAAGATTCTGGCCAACGCAGTGGCGACAAATATGTGCAGATCTGGCTGCCAACAGACACCAGTGGCAGCAGATTGTTAACAACCTAGTCGATCATGGATGATCATGGTGATACCGGCGAAGCATTGGAATCAGTGATGCCGTGTAAAGTAAAGTAAGTAAGTTCTTTTTCTGTTTTTCGCGAGCTGTTTCCATGTGGTTGTCTGCTATGGTCCACACGGTTTGCAGTGCAAAGGCAAGCTCAAGAACAAACGTGGGCTCATCGACATATTCTTGTCGAGGCAAAGTTAGTCTGGTATCTAATGGAAGAGCAGGGGATCGACCATAAATCATTGTAAAGGGGCTGATACCTTCCTGTAGTGTGCTCCGGTAGGCGAACATTACCAGTGGCAGGTACACGTCCCAGTCAGTATTGCCAGTATTGACATAGGATTTTAACATCGAGAGAAGGGTTCGATTAAACCGCTCGACAAGGCCATCGCACTGAGGATGATATCGTGGACACCTTTGTGGTCCCACAAAGAGCAAGAACATCAGCCAAAAGCTGGGACATGAAATTTGAACCCATATCCGAAAGAAGTCGACGAAGTGCGCCGTGGCGGCAGAGGATGTCTGTAATAAACGTTTTCGCTATCGTTTCGGCGGTTTGATCTGGTATTGCAGCGCACTGCGGATATTTAGTAAAATATTCCATAAATACCACAATATATTTCATGCCCGACAGAGACATTGGGAATGGTCCCAGAATGTCAACACCAACACACTCGAATGGCTCGGAGACAAAAATGGACTGAAGCGGGGCACGATTCCCCTGTGGCGGGTTTTTCCTTGCCTGGCAAGCGTGACAACTGTCGCAATAGTTGTACACATCTCGATGCATTCTTGGCCAACAGTACCTTTCCAGCAAATGGTGGTACAGCCTTTTCGGTCTAAGATGGGCTCCCAAAGGTTCTTCATAATACGACTGTAGAAGCTCAGTACGTCGGCAAGCCGGCAAGGCTATTTGTTCAAAGATTGCCCGCGATGACCGTACTTGTGGCCAAAGGTGAATAAGAACACCATGACAAAACTCGAAACGTGGAGATGAAAGTACCACTTCTGCTGCCAACTTCGGATCGTCAGGTAATTCATGATTTTTACAGTATAGCATAAATGGCAGCAAAGTCAGGGTCTTGGGATTGTTCTCTTGCTAAATCAAGAGCGCCATAGGAAGTCTGAAAACACCGCTTAAAGCCTTGCTGTTTTGATTGATGGTCGCGGAAATTGACACTGCCTGAATTTCCATAGGTTTCTTAAAACACCCGAAATCAACAAACCCGACCGATTGTCAAAAGCGAAACTTCAAGACTGGCTGCATAAAATAGATTTTTCAGAACTCAAGTTAAACATAAATGCCAAATCCAATTGCAATACGCACATTAGTTCAGAGAATGCCTTAGTATAACAATTTCAAGAAATGCAACTTATGAAAATTCCCAGAATTGAAGGCTCAAAGCGCAAATGGGACGACTAACTAGACATAACATATAAAAATGGAAAGGCCTATAGCCTACGCTTGACAAGGAAATTTAGCCCCAACAAAACGCTAAGCAAAACAAGGGGCGCCACTTAACGTTTTAAAAACTTTGTCACATTCTTCGGTCCAGCAGAATTTCACGTTCTTCCTCAGTAGCTGATTCAAAGGATAGACTAAAGACGCAAATCCAGGAACAAACAGTCGATTATAAGAACACGTCCCTAAATAGCTCCGTAACTTGGTAACAGTCCGAGGTCTAGGATAGTCTTCAACTGCAGCAAGCTTGGCTGGGTCTGGTTCCAAACCATGGCTCGAGATGACATGATCCAGATACAAGACCTTATCCATGCACACTTGGATAGTTTCAGTTTTAGATTTGCTTGCCGTAAGCGATCAAATGTTGATGCCAGATCTACCAAGTGTTGGTCAAAACTTCTGGAGAAGATCTCGATGTCGTGAATGTACGACAAACAATTCTGCCATTGCAGTCCAGACAAAACTACATCAATCAGCCGTTGAAAGGTGGCGGGTGCATTGCATAGACCAAACGGCATCACCGTAAACTCGTGCAGTCCCCAAAGACTGGAAAAAGCTGTTTTCCCAGCATCTTCCTCGTCGATTTGTATGGCTGTTGTACATTTTACGGGGACAGAAACCCCTGCAGTGCGTTAATTGCCTTCTTTCCACTTAAGTCAAAACTCAGAGACAATAGAGAATTGAGAAGGGTAGGTCAAAGGCAATGACCTCATCAACTGTCCTCGTAAAGTGAATGGGAAATTGAAATCTGTCCCCGTATACTAAACGGGCTTTAAGAAAAGTTAAGACTTTTCTCGTTAAGAGATTTTGAACGCTTAAAAACTTTAATTTAATCACAAATTTATACATTATTTAAAAAGATTTTTAGAGTTTTATACTTTATATTTTTATAAAATGATTTTAAAATGGTCTTTCTATTAGATTATTATTTACTATTAACTACCTATATAATGTTTATGATGTAATGAAAAACAGTGACTTTTCAATTTGTTTGGAATTTTGATGATGTTTTGATAAAGTTTCGATTTGACTTATATAACCAGTTTTAGTGCTTGTTGAAACCTAGGAATTATGGACATGCGTAAGTTTGGGAAAGTTATATATAGGCATGTAAGTTCGTTTGTATTGAAATGCCTTTTTTCTAAAGTCCATTTTAGTATACGGGGACAGATTTTAATTTCCTATTCATTTTACGGGGACAGTCGGTGAGGTCATTGCCTTTGAGCTCCCCTTCTCAATTTTCTATTGTCTCTGAGTTTTGAGTCAAGTGGAAAGAAGGCAATTAACGCACGGCAGGGGTTTCTGTCCCCGCAAAATGTACAACAGCCATTTGTATTTGCCAATAACCACTCGAAATGCCCAAGGTACTAAGGAACTGCGCGTTTCCTAAGGCGTCTAGTATCTCATCTATCCGTTTCAAAGGAAAAACGTCCTCTTTAGTTAAGGCGTTCAGTTTCCGATAATCAACGCAAAAAACGCAGCGGTCCATCCTTCTTAGTAGCCAGCACTATTGGTTACGACATCCATAAATCCAAGGTGCTCCTGACCATGATAACGAAACCGGATGGGAATCTCCTTCGTGCGCGTATCATTCATACATGTAAGCCAGCAGTTACTGGGTAGTAAAGGTTGGCAAGGCCACACTTCAACTGCCATACCTACAGCACGAGCGTATACGTATGCTCGTTGCAGTACAGCCCTTACAGCTAATGTCGGATTCGACAACAGGTCTGCCTTTTCGAGAGTATTCGCTATTCGCAGAAATTTTGCATACAGTGTTCAACGCATGCTCGAAGGCAAACTTGATATGACGAGACTCCTTCAATGCAATTGCTTGAAGAGATCCAACCAGTATATCACTGGTGACAATACCATGAGTTTTAGCTCAATCTCTAACCTGACTTGCATTATTTGGATCGAGGACCTCCTGGAAAGTAGCTTCGTCAAGCACCTCTTGAGGAACTGTTTCCCCACCTGAAGCTGAGGTAACCGGCTGCTGATCTTGTCGTGTATGTCGAGATTGGCGTTTACGTTGTAGCCAGTACAAACGCTGGGATAAAATACGGAAAGGAGTTTCTGGTCGCTGATTCTGATCTCCTTCCCATCACAATCTTTAGAAGTCCAGCCATGTGTAAGCGTAAGAGCTAAATTTCAATCTTCAAATAACCAATTGGTATCCCATCGAAGCCCTGGCATCGGCCTCCACAGTAAGAATTCGCAACTTTCATCCTCATTAACTTCCCATAAAAGGTGGGTTCCGTCCTTAAGATGACACCTTCCTTTGTAATAATCACAGTGACTTACATCACCGGCCAAATTCTCCATTTGATCGGAATGATGAGGTTTGTAGACAACAGCTTCATGCAAATAGCAGTTAGTGACTTCAAAATGTCGCCATTTACAACAGTGAATGCCACCACCGGGATACCACCACTCCAGTTTGAGTTCAGTCTCATAAAGTTCTCCAACCTTTATGAGAGGGCCTTGTTCCCACTTGTGCCATTCTTTCATGCTATGACACTCGTCTGCGTCTACACGAACATTGAATTTCTGGTCTTCTTCCAAATGATAATTACGAATAAGAAGTGAGTACTTCTTTACTTTATAAGATGTGAGATGTGAGTGAGTACTTCTTTTCTTTATAAGATGAGTACTTCTTTAGTCTGGGTGACCTTGGTGCACTATACGCAACAGATTTATACTGAACGTAGTTACGCTTATACAATAGCACGTCTGCAGCCAAGGGTACAGCTTCAAATTCCGTATACGTCATTCCACTTTGAAGGGGCTCCGGCAGTCGCCAGAAAGACTTGCCTTCGTAGACAAAACATCGGATGTTCGGGCGCGATGAGGACATTATCACCCTGAGTACAGATGACCAGATAGGTGAGATCCAGGTAGAGGAGAGTTGTCCAGTGGAACTTCCATCCATTTCGTCTGAGAGTAGAATCATGCGTGTAAACACGTTTCTTCCGCCGACGTCCTTGGAAGCTGCGAGTGGTCATAACACAATCAGGAGTGTCACCACCGGCAATAGCCGACACTTCAGAGACAAGCGGTTGCCGTTGACTCAGTTGTGCCGAGAAACGATGATTCTGTTCCATAAGCAACTAATTAGTGTGGCGTTCTCTGGCCAGTTCTTGTTGCCATAAGCAACTATTAGCAGCTGACGAGTCAGTAACAGTCGCCGGGTTGCTAACAAGGTCCGATCGCAATAGTGGTGGCGCTAACATGATTTCTGCTAGACTGAGGGCCAGGATTGGTTGAATTACGAGACTGATTTCGAGCAGACCCCGGGAAAGGTTGACTTCTAGATTGGCTAGGCATAAAATTTTTGGATGGAACAGACGACTGTCGAGCCAGCCGCTGTCGGCAAGTGGAGGCATAACGCCCTGGTCTGCCACAATGGTGACATACTGGGCCCGCTGTCTGTCGTAAATTGTCGCCTTTGAAGCCGTTCTCCGTTAAAGAAGGGACGGTTATTGCTAGAATAGCGGTTTAGGATGCTGGCTACCCCTCTGAGTTTGTGTCTGTGCAAGCTGTCTGCCTAACGACTTAATCAGTTGTTCAACAGATTGCTGAATCTGCATAGTATGATGACTGTTAGCCAGGTATTCTCCAGAGACGGAAGATGGTACTCCAAAAGTTGGAGTTGCAGTAATAGCGCTTACTGAAATTGCAGAAGACGATCGAGCCTGCGGACTGATGGCCTCCAGAGCCTCTAGCTGTTGTGCTTTCCGAACTGCATCCTGAAAGCTTCTAGGACTCAGAGGAAACAAGGCACGTTATTAATAGGGATCCAAATTTTGAATAAAACTTCGGTATACAAGAGTCTCCCTGGCGCTAGCATCCATGTCAGGGTAACCATCGTCAGCTAGTTGGTGTAGCTGCCAAGCGAAATTGACGACAGACTCATTGGGACGCTGCTGGCGGGAGGCAAGTCCAAAGCCGCAATAAGCTCCGCTTCTTTTCGTTCAAGGAGCGTTTGCAGGTTTGCTTTCAACTGCGCGTAATCTAATTCAATAGCAGCATTGAGCTCCATATACTTCTTCTTCGCCTGATCTCGAAGAAAGATGGGTACCATTTTAGCTCTCTGCATGTCGTCATAGCCTTTCGCATCCGCCATAAATTCAAACGTAACGAACCAATCTTTAATTTTTTCCCCAGGTTTGCCATGGAAAATAGGCACCACGTCCTTGGGAAGCGAAACTCCATTTGGACCAGGCATGATCAGTGATGGCTGAAAATTCTGATGCTGTAGATTTGTAACAGAGTCTTGTAACTGATGTAAACGCGTTAATGGGTCGGCTTGTTGAAGGGCAACTACAAAACCCGGATTATAGTTTTGGAAATCTGTTTGAAGCTGTTGTAAGTCTTTTGTAACACCTTCTAGGTGATCGGAAACAACCAGCCTTGAGGCCAGAAAGTAGGGTTTCAAACTGAGAAACTGTTTGATGGAGACACTGGGTAAGCACCCGATCTTGTTGAATCTGGTGCTTCTGCTCAGTAAGATGGCGCTGGAAAGAGTCAAGTGAGGGATCTGAATGAGGAGACTGCAAATTACGTCCAGTCGTCTTCGAATGGGATTGTCTACTAATTCCAGCCGCTTATGAAGAAGCAATTGGTTTTCGCTTACTGGGAGACAGGCGTTCGCTCATGCAGCGGAGTACGTGCTAGACCGCTGCCACCAAATTGTAGCGTTGCCGAGAGAAACTGCCAGATTAATGAGTTTATTATTTATGTAAAGATGAGCCTCTGTATAGATGGGAACAGTAAGTAAGTAAGTCATCTCACTCTTTTGAGGATGTAAATGGAAATAGAACCTCTGCAAACAGAGGACAGACTTAGAGGCGAATGCAATATGTAGGTACATGATTGGAAAATAGTTAGTATAGCATCTACACTGGGCCACCGCTGATCAAAAATGGAAAAGTTGTACGTCTCCGCAAAATAAGAAATAAGCGGTGCTTTAATACCCAACAATTTGAATGGAAATAAAAAGGCTTTTGAAAAGTGTGACTAGTTGAGAGTTATTTTTAATACAAAATGTAGTTTGTAAAAGGAATGACTATTTAAACAAGGACTTAAAGACAGTGTAAACTAGGACTTAGAAAGAGCGTTGAAAAAGACTTTAGATACGTATTGTTGTTTACTTATCGGAATTTGTGCAGAATTATATTTTGGATTGGCAAGCAATTATTTTGAAGAATACGTAGTAGAGGCGTAGTCGTTTTGTTGTTGTTGTTGTTGATGATGTTGAAGCTGTATGCTTAAAAAGGCTTATATATACGTTCAATAGTTAAAACGCCTCATATATTACGTTCAATTCAGCAAACTTTGGTTAGAGTTTAGCTAGTTCAAAAATTGATATTAATAATAATACTAATACTAATAATACTGATTATGAATTCTGCATAATTTATTATGCAGAATTCATAATCTGTATTCAGTCAGTATTTCTTTTCTTCGTTAACAGGTGTTTTGTTTTATTAATCAAAGGAATTCTGTGCATGATCTACTTCATTTTTGTATCTTTGATTTTTATTGTATTGCGAATCTCATGAATAATAGGTATGGCAGCTTAGCCCAAATACTGAATGCTGTCGAAATAACTGCAAACATAAAAGGCATCTAAAATGGGCAAAAGATGTATATTATAATAAACGAAAGACCGCAAAAATATCGATGACAGCAAGCACTTTAGGTAGTTAGGATAGACCGGGCAGCTTATTTGTTTTGTTGTATTCTTTATTTTGTTGGGCAAGCTAAAATCGATTCAAGACGGATACTATATTGTTATATCTTAGTTAGAATATTGGATATCTAGTTTATTTTTGTTTTGTTTTTCTGGTATCTTGTACAGTTATTTCCATATTTTGTATTTTTTTTATAGTCAGTAGTTTCTTATGTTTAATCGTTATCTTAAACACCTAAATTCAGCTCATATGCCACGTCAAGGGATAGTAGTTCTTATCTGTGTACATTTCTTTTCACTTTCTATCCTTGAACAAAGGCTTGGAACAAACATGGTATACTCGATGTAATTATGTGTTTTGTACTTAAGTAGAATCTAATTTCTTAATTTTTGGAGTGCAGTTTTAGTAATTTTGTAAAAAGTTTATCTGTAAACCCTTAGAAATATTTCGTATTTTTCTCTTTTTTATTTTTCCATTTTTTCACTTTTGCTATTAGTTTCGCCTCTTAAGAAGCTCACTTCTTGCAAAATTTTCTGGTATGTATGTCTTTGCTCAAACCCCTTTGTTTTTCAGCTGAACTGCTCTCGGTGCTCAATACAGCGCTCATTGGTCAATTTTTCATCGATGCTAATAGCATCATATCTGCTTTGGAAACAACTATCATTTACAAAGAACTTTTTGAACTTTTCAACTTAGTCTTTTGTAATAATCTATATATGTACTTAAATTCTTGTCTTTGATACTTTGTATTTAATTTGTATTGTAGTTTGTATTTTCTCTTTTCTGTCATTCCCAAAGTCTTTGTTTAGCTAGTTTTCGTTGTAGTGAATTTTGTTGTTATTTTCTGTGCTCGTACTACTTAATTAGTTCGTTTTCGTGGGGATATCTGTATGTTTGTCTGTTTTTGTTGCCATTCGTGGGCTCTCTTTCTTTTTCGTGGATGGAGGCTGCAATTGATCAGTTGATACGATGTATACTTGTTTTGTTTGATCTAGGGTTTTTAAAATTCTTTATTTTCGCGCTATGAAAATTGAGGAGTTAGTTAGTTGGCTCAGTTTAGGATTTACGTTGTGAAATTAAGGACGGGAAGTACTGTACTGGGTGGTTTCTGCTTCTCTCTCGCTAGGCATAGATTGGTGTTGCCACCTTTGCTTCTCCCCATCAGTCATATCTAGTATGACCCTCGCTATGTCGTCTGGATGCCGTCCCACAATGGGAGGCTGGAGGGAGCCCGTCGTGTGGCCTTTCGGCTCAAGGTTATCTAACCTCCATTAAGTGCTCATGCATATAGCAGTGGAGCACAGCGTCTTTCGACGCTCCAAGCCCCTAGCGTAGATAGGTTGGATCAGAAGTAAACCCGGGGGTGTGTCCATATTTGAGTGCGTGACCCTGGCGCACCTAGCGCCCCTTCGCAGGAGGTAGGCGGACACATTGCAGGGTACTGGTTGATCCCAAGGGAGGGGGTGCCTTTCCGCCGGGAGCTCAGGGCCCTACTCTTATCGATAAGCGGATTAGGGTTCTTTAGCGTGCTTGTCCCCAGCAAGACAGTACACGGGCCCACCAATTTTACGCCTCGTCCGACCGACGGAGCTGTAGCCTAAGTTTTTTGCTCAAGGACACAATGTAGCGTCATTATGGCTATGGTGGGGATCGAACCTCGGACCTTCCGATCCGAAGTCCACCGCCTTAACCATTCAGCTACACGGCCACTGGTTTCTGCTTCTTCTGTATTTACTTCTATTTTCTATTAATGAGTATGATTTGACTTTTGTTAGTAGTTTAGTAATTTCTGTTATGCATATATGTCATATATTACTCTTTTGAAGTGTTAGCTTTAAGCTATATATTACCTTGTATTTGTCGTGTTTAATGCCTTGCCATAAATCCATTTAGCGGTTTGTGTAGTGTCATAACTTACTCGTTTTCTACTGTTGTAAAGAATAGCCTTGTTGTATTTAGTTTATTTGAACTGTTGTAAAAGTAATATGTAGTAGTTATTCACTGTATAGAAAGTTATTGATGGCATTGTTAGGCTTGCGTAGCTGTATTTGTAAGTGCAAGTGGTTTTGTGTGTATTTGTGAGATTTTGTGTGATTGTGATTGCGATTATTTCTTCATAGTGGTTACTAAAAGGTTACTTTTTCATCTTGGGTTTTCGTTTTCCTATTACTTCTTTTCGACCTACTTTTTCTAATTCTCAAAATTAAAATGCTACTTCGCTTTAAAATGTTTATCTTTGATGTATAATCCCATTTTTCATTCTTAGTCTCTACTTTTGAACTACTATTTGCTTTCTGAAAGTTTCTGTTTTTTTGGTAAGCCACTGGTTTACTCTTTGAAGTTCTTTTTGTTATCATGGGTAGTAAATGCGACAGGTTGCTTACTGGTCGCCCATGCTAGAAAGTACTTTTCTTTAACTTTTACCATCTTAAGATTCTTACGCAATTATGGTAGCACTCTCTTTTACCTTCTGAATTTTATCAGGCGCTAAACATTTTCGCCAGGTGATCATGTTAAGTGCTCGCCATGCGAAGTGTACTTCGTTGAATTTTTTAGTATTTTCTTCATTCCTAATGTGTAGAATTCTCGGCTTCGGTCACATCACTAGTTAGCCATGTTAGCAAATTAGTCAGTTGCTGTGTATCTGTCGACGTGGGTGGTTGCCTACTTCTGGTACGTCGGCTGCTGGCCTACTCAGTGTAAGTTCATATTTTGTGTGATTGTTTTGTTTGTTTGAGGGCTTAACCCATGATTTATATTATTCTCTATAATAATACTTGTTTGTTCTTCTATATTATTCGTTCTTACTTTTTAATTAGGCTTGCATTAATGTGAGATCCTGGATAGGTGATTTCTATCATCTGAATCTGAGTGAGAGTGTTGAGTCTTAAGACAATTTACAGTTTTTGTTGTCTGGTGAGGCTACCCCGACCTTCTCCTGTGGTCGGTTCGTTATCTATCTGTGCTGCGGTCTCCGTATACGCTATTTTCTGGTGTGATAACGGTGTGGGTATGTAGGTTTTGGAACTATCCCCGCTACAATGCTTCCATAATACCTGACTGACTCCAACTGAGCAGGTAACTAAACTAACTGGTCATAAACTGCTGTTTATTTGACTAACGGGCGACTACCCTTCCGGGTAATGCCTTTTTCCTATTGCCAGACACCCGTTGCAATCGCTTGTTGGGGTAGTGCCAGACCCGAGTAACTATCTCACCGGGTTGGGGCCCAGATTTGGCACTGAATAATTGCCGCATGCAGTTATCCGATGCGTCATGAAGAGTACTGCATTGACAGAAGTAATAACGTGTTCTCCCGTTGGCTCCGTCAAGTAGGGGTTTCCCCTAAAGGACGGCCAACACTTTGCAAATATGGTATAACGCAATGAGAAGATATGACCAGGGAGGTTGGTAAATGCTTGGAACAGTAACACCAACAAATACATTAGCTTTTATTCTGTGGCCGACTGGCCACAGACAGGTTTGAATTGAGTCGGCTATAACTGAAAGTTGAAAAAATTTGTTTTGGTTAGAAATTCCGTGTTTGCGGCCCTCGTGTCTGCAGAGAGTACCTTCTCCCCTCTGGATGGATTATGCAATGCGTGGGTCAGAACCAATGATAACCCGAATTTATATTGTTTTGAGGTACAGGTTTAGGTATTTGCAGCAAATTTTGAAAGACTGTAATTTACTGAATTTTTGGAGTTCAACGACAATATTTTTATCATTTTAAAGCTTAGAATATGGTAATTACAACTACTAAATTACAACTGTTACGCAATTCTACTGTTCGGCTTGGACATGCGATAACACAAAAATAATTTTTGAATATGGATATCTCGAAGTGTGGGAAAGCTAAAGAAAAGCGGCCAGTTCAGGCTTCAACAGAAACGTCTTCTCGAGGGCATTTCTATGAAATTGTTTAATAAAGAAACAAGCACGATTTCTTGAGAAAAATGTAAGTTTTGTTCGATTTTTGTCAAAATTTTCAAGTCTGGATGCTTATTTCTTCAGAACACAAAGACTAAGCCCAAAACTCTAAAAACTACCCTCGGCAATTGTCCCAAAATGTGTGTCTAAAGCCGCTTTCTAATTGCTTGCACGAGTTTAGAGAAATCCATGTTCAAAACAATCTGGTTGCCATTTTAAAATTTCAAATTTTCGTTGCTGTGCTTAGGTAGAGATGCCGAAGCCGTTAGTCTCCATCAGCTCAAACAACGGGGATCAGTTTGAAGCTATTACGATTACTCAGTATGAGTAATAGTTTAGTGTCGGTATGAACTTTTAGCTTTTCTTGTCAACTTAGCACTGCTATTGGCATGGATATTGCGCAAACGCAGCAAAAAAGGTTTGCCTATCAATCACGAAAACGGGTGAAATAATTTATTTTCAATGCTCAAAGCTTAATATTTTGTTGTGTGCAATTTTTTCAGTGCAAGCTGAAAGCTATTAAAAGTATCATGAAAGCTAAGGCTAACTGACCAAGTGTACCCTACACTCGGTTAGCTTAGCGTGCAGGAACTAGCCCACTGTAGGTGTACTTAAGGTCACTTTCTACGGCTAGAATTTTGACGCATACCCTAGTGAACTGAATGAAAGATAGAGTTGAATGTAACTGTCTATTCAGGTAGGAACTGATTTCTGGTAGAGTAACTTAAAACAAACGTAAACAATTCCCTGCGCTGGGCGGGGAATTTTGTGAGGTTGTCTTGGAATTTTTCCTGCAGTACTGCATTCGAGCAACTTGTATACATATATTAGAAATATCAGATAGTACTGATAAGACACATTTAATAAAGCAATAAGGCTAAGTAAAAATTCATTATGATGTTAGTTTCAGCGTGTAGTGTTAGTTATGTGAATTTTCATTTCACAATTTGCTTTTGGCAGTTGCAGTCCGCCAAAACTGCTTCAGCAATAGTACCAATAAGTGTTAACAGTCAGGCACTGCGACTCTAACGTTTTCTGATGTGAAATTTCTAGTGGACGTGAGTGATCAATTTGATGGGAGTAATTACTGTCTCCAGAAAGAAGAAAGAGAAAGAATAGAGTGAAGAGGAAAAGCTGTGAAAAGGACAAAGCTGTCAGTGTGATCTACTCGTTTAGTATTCAACGCTTGCTGTAAACAATACCATAGTTCAGTTCCATTTTCCTGGTGATACCAATTGCTATACCCTGTTCAGAAAATTTGCAGCTTGGGCAAACTACAGCTTGTATGGTCTCTATGGTATTGGCTTTATGTAAGAGTGTACAATGTACAGTTGTTCGTATCCAACATTTGAACTAATACATATTTCTTCACGCTACTTCAGTAAGCTAGTTTCGCATATCAATCCCCCTTAACCGGTTTCTTTCTAATTTCCACTCGGTTAGGTAATACTAATTTTTACCTTCTAATAGTGCACCACCATCTTTCAGTTGAAACCATGAGTGGAGTTGATATACACGCATTCGGAGATTCCGTTTCCGAAGGCAGAAAAAGGCATTTTTGGCGCGTGGTCTTGGCTATCAGTTTGGTCATCAGTATTGCTCTTTGCAGTGGAAACATCAAATCATTTCTGGATCACAACATCAGCTACTCCTACAGTACCTACTCAAATCTGACTATCCCACTTCCTGATGTCACAATTTGCCATTCAGTCCCGCTGAATATTACGAAAATGAAACACGACGGATTGCCTAACACTATCATAAACAAAATGATTGCGTTCTTTCCAGAGTATAAAGTTAGAAGCAAACCCACGGCGGAGGAAAAAGAAGTTGATACCTGGGTTCAGAAATTGTCCTTAACGAAACCGGCGGACCTGCTCTTTCATTATTCCTTACTTGACAGCCAATCGACTATAGCAGATTGTATCTTTGGCGATAGAATTATTTGCACCAATTCTGCTGAAAAGTTTCTGCACACATTGTTCGGGATTTGTTTAGCGATGAGAACATCAGGAACTTGGATACAGTCTAGAGTAGATACGAAGAACGGGTTAGTTATGAGTTTGAGGGTGCCTCCTGCACGTGAAAAGGAGGCCTTTAATGAGTACAGTCTTGGCGTCTACGATATGGGATTCAAATTGGAAATCATGTACAACTACTCCTATCCAACATTTGAACCAATCTATATCAGTCCTGGCTATTTCACAAAAATTGCACTGAATGCGAAGAAGATAGTTCGTCAGCAGGGACGTGTGGTGAAATGCCATAAGACAGGAGAAGCCGTTAGTGTTCAACATTGCAGGAACATTTGCAGTACACGCGGAGCTAACTGTGGGTTGTATGGATTCCAGAATCAGACGAACCTCTGTGACCTATTCTACCGCGATAAACCTAAGGGAGAAAATCAAAAGAGCCCAAGAAAATCTGCAGGAAGAAGAGAGAAGCGTATGGTATATGGAAGATTTGAGCAAGACGATAGATGCTGGGAGGCCTGCAAGCTGCCGTCTTGCCAAGAGTGGACATTCTCGCCAACCGTCAGCTTTGCACCAGTCAATTTACAGTCTAACGGTTTGGAGGTAAAATGATCACAGATTATCTGATAAAACGGAGGACTGCAATCTTGCTTTCTAAGCAGAGAGCTTGTTTTCATATGCAATTTCTATTTATCTTCCATGGTCACGAATGGCCCTGGAATATAAAGTATTGTAATTTTGAACATATAAAATACGAACTAACTGCTCTAAATAACTTTAGATAACACATGGTGAACTTAAGCGCTGCCTTTATTTCAGTTTTGTGTGTGCAAACTAAACAAGACTTCTAAAGTGTAGTTTTTGCTGCGAAACTGCTCTTCGAAGGTAATCAAAGCGCAAGGAGACACCAGAAAAAACAGTTTGGAGGTTGCAATACGGTTTTTGTTTATCGTAAAGCTAAACTAAGATTTGTTTAGAATGAAAACCGAGCGGGCACGTCCGATTTAGCCGATTACGCCAGCGTCCTCATTCTCCATTCACTGATTGGCTATCATCAGGAAACCGTGAGTGATGCGGCGTCAATTGCTGATCTGCTATCGCTGCTTGGCGGTCAGCTGGGACTCTGGATGGGATTCTCAGTGATAACAGTGGTTCAGCTGATAGTTTGGATCGCCGATACTTGCCTGAAGAAAAGACCATAAATCATGACATTACCACAAAGCGCTGTACACTGTACCACTTGTCACGATAGTTAGACATAAATATGTGGTGTCATGTTGACTCAAGGCATTACCTAAGTTACAATAGTTAAACTTCATCAGACAGCTGTGTCTAAATCTGTGTTTAAGGGTAATCAACCCTAATGAAAATATGCTTTAAGGGAAAGGAAGCAGAAATAAATGAGGGTTCTTCTTCGAGCGCAAATTAATGACAGACGCGAATCATATCGAAGCTGTTCTTAGCCTTATGAGTATTGGTATAATCACGTGTGGATTGCTCAGACATGGATGCTTTACTTGACTTGCACCTCCTGTTGGGTTACTTTTACAGTGGCTGACACTCTACTGCAATGAAAATTAGTTTACATCAAGAAGAAACAAACAATATTTTGTGCAAAGTGTGTTTCTGCTAAGAGAACAATTTTAGGAAATCGTATCGTAAACCTGCTACGCAGCCAATAATTAGTCTCTAAATGACTTTACCTGATTACTTGCAAAACCCTACTTGCAAAACGCTTTGTGATTTTACTTAGATGTTTGTTAAAAACTACGTGTACAAAAAAGCCTGGCTGTTTGATGCTTTAAAGAATCTTCGATGAAAAGTTAATGAAAGAAATTGTGAGTCATCAGAATACAGAATTAAGATTTCTGGTTTTGGAACTGTCAGATTACGGAAGCAATGTACATGTAAATACATTCATATATGCGTAATTACATTGATCAGAAATAGGCACTTTAGAAATAAGAAATTCACACGTAAAAGATGCTGGCCTTATATGAGACCACGGCTCACACGCATTTATGTTAAATCGTATATTTATTAAGCAAAATGCGTGTGAGGGCGCCCGGGCTGAGCAAACATAAGTAACCTTCTGTGCCAGGAAACATAATTTTGAAAAACATCAATAGAAAGAAAGAATGAATGAAACAAAGAAAGAATATTTGAATCTTTATTTATTTCCAAGTTCATAAGCCTAGATCTAAGTGACTGCTTCTCAGGCATGTGTTGTCATCGACACATCTTTCTTGTTTTTGACATTCCACCGGGTCTCTCATTTTTCCAGGCTCTGCGTCTTGTTTGCTCAAAATTAACAAACGAAGGCTGTATTTACAAATGAGCATGGCGGATCAAGAAACTGAATTAGAAAGTAAACATAGGGACATGCAGTACCGCTTTTATGGACAAAGAATGTGACCTCATATAATACATTATCAGCTGATTATAAGGAAATAATTTGGTAAAAGCAATTGGCTCTCATGTTTCAGATTAAGCCTTTGGCTTTGAGTGCAGGCAGACATTTTTTCATTCTTCTTTAATGATTAATGCTTGTATATACTCGTCGTGGATCTGGGTGTTAGCCCCGTTTTCTCGTTTTCTAGATGTTCATTTTCAGCTGATGCTTGTCCTCTTTACTTAGCGTTAGTCTTATAGATTCAATAACTTAATCAATAATTCGGATCTCTTTAACTATTCCCCCCCCCAACTTGTTTGGGGGGAAATAGTTATATTGGGGTCATAAGTGTGAAGATGTATTTAAAGGTTGATATAAAGGTAATAGAAGTTATCTTTCTGACCTATTCTGCATGAAAAATAAAATAATGTTCCATTCTTTGTGTTCAAATTCAAAATATTTATTTTAAAATCATTTATTCTTAATTAATACTATAATTACATCTTTATATCTTAATTATAATTCTTAACTTTAGCATATATGTACAATGAACTAATGTTAACTTAAATAATTAATGAAAGTCAAACATTAAATGTTTTTAAAATTCAACATGTTTAAAATTTATATAACTTAAATTTTTTGAAAATTTAAAGTTTTTAGTTACAAACTGATTAGAAGCATCTGTTGTCAGTTCCATTTGTGTATATATACTTCATTTGCGTTACTCACACGTTATTAAGATACGAGTTTATGTACAGTTTCCAATTTGGGGGGAATAGTTAAATTGGGTCTTTGGGGGGAGGAATAGTTAAAGAGATCCAATAATTCTTATAATAATAATATTAATATTAATAATTTAATTAGTTCAATTTAAGGGAATAACTTTAGCTTCAAGCATTATTTCTTTATTTTCCGATTTTGTTCTTTCAAAATAATGTTTCTCTTTTTCCGCCTTGAGGAAAAAGTAGCCAAATACTGCAAAAGCGTGTCCAGAAGTTGGCAAAGACTGGTTATGATATCATTAATTTTCAAAGCACTGTAACCTGAAATTTGTCAATGTCGCAAGAGTGAAGGAAATCCTTTGCTTCAAAAACCATATTATTTGCGAAATCAGATCTGCGAGGTTCAATCAGACAAGTCAATCTTTGAAAGCTTGTTGAGTGAACTAGTGTGGGTATCTCTGTGCATCAAATTAGGAATGATGAAGTTTTTCAATATTTGTCTGAAACCCAATCTCTCAACGGAATACTTTCAGTTTTACCAAATGGGCAAGGGAGTCGCTACACTAATACTACCTGATTCCAATTATAACTCACTATCGCAAACGCTTGATTTCCAATGGGTAAACAGTAACTGTGTAAGCCGTAAGATGAGCAGGATACTTAACCATACAGTTTAAGGACCTTCTGAGCTGTTTTAGAACTTGTGAAGAGGTATTGAGCTATTTTGGAACATTTACAAGATTATAGTGAGTAGATATAGTAGTAGATTATAGTGACCTAAACTTTCTGTCATTCCTTTACTCTAAACATAAGGCATTTACTGTAATTTTTGGTATGTACACCGTCGCAGAAACAATTCTGCCAGTCAAACATTCCCAAATCTTACAAATTGCTTCAAACAGAGTTCTGAAAAATATTTTCCGTATCTTAGCTTTTACTGAGACTTCCTCAAACACATGTAATATTTTCTGTTGGTGCATTCTTTACAAATTTTTGCTTTGGGTCTGTTTTATGAGTTTTGTAGTGTCTACAGAAATCCACGATTACCTGTATTCAAATGCATAGTATGAGTGTTGAACATTACACGTTACCTGTAACCAAATGAAGTAAGTGTTGACAGTACAATTTGTTTGCCTAACTATAACTAACTATAAATCATTATTTGAAAGCTAAACGTTAATCTCAATCTCCTTTCTTTTTAACTGATTTACTGGTACGCTGGTAATCCTTTTGTAGCTATAAATTTAAAACATTCTTGTAAGCATTTGGTTAGCTAACATTTTAAAACTTTGCTGCATTGACTGCTTTGCTTATTGTCAAAGCGAACACAGAATCGCGATTGGCCCGCTTTTCGTTTTTATTTAAGACAAAATATTTGTAAGCATGTGTGGACTTTGTGTAAAGTGGACCAACCGTTGCACGGGAAAATTTATTTTGCAAGTTCCAGGGGGCATGCATGCAGTTCCAGCGTCGAGTTTTTCAGAATATGGAGGCCACTAGCAGGGATGGAAACTGGGTCAAGGGTCGTTTGGGTCGCCATTTTTGCTTGGGTCACTGGGTCTTGGGTCACTAGTTTTGTGAAACCTCTGGATCAGTGTGGGTCTTTGTCAAGCTCCCTGCGGGTCCTTTGGGCCAGTAAATTTTAGTGGGTCATTTTGGGTCTGGGTCACATGGTCTGGCCAACTCTTAAAACTAGTTTCCGGCTTCAATTTTTGCGTTGGAAATTTAGCTGATTTTAAAGGAAAACCCACCGTTTCCAAAAACATTTTCGCATCTTCACTAACAATTTTATTGAATTTAATACTCACTGCGCAGAAATCACTAGAGTTAGGAGTGACTTTCCATGCCATTCTATTTGACTGGGTAGACATATATAGTAAATGCCGCGTACAACGGTGGACACATTTCTATCGATCATGAAATTTTACAGCGTGAACCGTTCAGGTCATGTAAGCAAAACGGCCAGCAAAATGTTGCAGTAGCAATTAGTTCTTTCAATTCTATCATTATTGAAAAAGTAATGAAAGACACTAAAAACATTAAAAAATTCTTGTTTTAAAAATACTGCGCAAAAGGACAATCAAGTTAGTTTGGGTCACATTGTCCTATTGGGTCTTTTGGGTCTGGGTCACGAAAATTTTTGGGTCAGTTGGGTCTGGGTCACGAAAACGTTTGGGTCATTTGGGTCTGGGTCACCAAATTTTAAGATTTTATGCGTCACCTTGGGTCTGGGTCAAATTTGCCTTTTCTGTCGAGTGGGTCATGGGTCACAAAAAGTGACCCAGTTTCCATCCATGGCCACTAGTTAGAACATGTTATGAAGTGAAAGCTTCTGAAGAAAATAGCTCGTAATCGTCTAAATTAGTACTTTGTTATGAGGAATTAAATTATGAATATTATCAAGAGTACATAATAGAATAAGAGTATGAAACTCTTACGCTACTATGTACTAAACATGCTTGACATGCTCGGGTCGCTAACTCGGGACCCCCCCCGAAAGTCTCGGGGGGGGGGGTCCCACCCTACACTAATTACATGCTTTCATACAAGTGTGTGTCTGCTCGCAGATTCGCTAATTAGCTCAGGCTTACGATAGGCATTATATTAGTAATTTTTAATTAATTAATTATAACTTTAATTAGGTTAATGTAATTAAAAAACTAATTCGACAACTTTGTAGCATTTTTTCTGCTCTTTCCAACGATATAAAAATTGTTGCAGACTATATTCCTACGAATTTTTGTTTTGTGCAACAATTTTTATATCATTGGAAAGAGCAGAAAAAATGCTACAAAGTTGTCGAATTAGTTTTTTAATGACATTAACCAATTAAAGTTATAATTAATTAATTAAAAATTACTAATAAAATGCCGATCGTAAGCCTAAGCTAATTAGCGAATCAGCGAGCAGTCACACACTTATATGAAAGCGTGTAATTAGTGTAATTACTTTCGGGGGGGGGGTCCCGAGTTAGCGACCCGAGCATATCAAGCATGTTTAGTACATAGTAGCGTAAGAGTTTCATACTCTTATTCTATTATATGTACTCTTGGTAAAATGAATGAAGGCTTATTTACTAAAGAAGTGGATCGCGGGTCAGAGGTAAGGTAACGGGTACCCACGGGTACGAAATAACGACCCATTTCCAATTCAGCTTTCATCTCAATAAAACAGTGATTGATTTATACATGAATGCTTGGTCATCAGCACGCCATTAGGAAATCTTAAAGGCCTCAGCAGCAGATTGTCATATTTGCATTTGCTTGTAGACTACATGAGATAATGCCTACTCTTGTTATTGGTGCTATCCCGTTTCCATTGGAAGTGGATGAATGCGTATTTGACGATCATGTTCTGAGAAGCTGCCAAAACCATCCAGGCTTTGCTGCTGAACTGAGCTATCTTACTAGTTCAATGCTAGGATACGGATTAAGGTAGAGCTAAGGATTTTGGATTATCACGTCAGTGCAGTTTACAAGCCAAGCTTAATGTCCAGTTCGATTAATAAACTTATAAATTAAGTAAAGAAAAGAAACGAGTATACAAAATAAAGACATAACGATATAAATAATATTTAAGATAAATACAAGATAAAACGAAATAACTTATTATAAATTTGATAAACTCACCCGGGTCTCGGGCTGGTCAATTAAATTTATAATAACCTGTTTCGTTCAATCCACCAGCTCCAGTAGAATCGCTAGACTAAAAAAGAAACCGAAGAGATAGCTCACACGGAATGCGACAGGCACCATTGTACTCACAAAACCAGGACCTAGGAGAGGGAAGGGAAGAGGAAGGTTCAGCTTTTATTTACCCATACCCATACTGAAAAGGAGTGCTAACTAAACTAGTTTAGGTGTTAATATTGGGCAATGTTCTCAGTCTTACCTTTTCTTGTATATTTCAGATTTGTCAAGCCTACTGACGGACACTACGGCAGTTTCAACCCAGAAAATAACCTAGTTACCGGAATGCTAAAGGATTTGAACGACAGTAGGATAAATTTAACGGCACCGCAGCTTACGGTTGACTCAAATCGACTACTGTTTTGCAATTTCAGTGATTGGATTACGAAAAGTCACAAAAGCATTTATGTGAACAAATACTGGAAGGGCTTAAGAACAAATGTGCTTTCGTGTACATCTACTTTCCCTGTCGCCTTGTGGATGCTGTTCATAGTTACTCTGCTTGTGGAGAAAATAACCAGGTACAACTGTTGCGTATGTCGGTTGCGATGAGCAGGTCATAAGCTGGATCGCCAATAGAGAATAGAAAAATGAATGAGTTTAACGTTAAATTCACTAAACACTGCTAGTCTGGAATTTAGAAAACACTCAGTTGGTGCTCACCTTAGTCAATGCTCACACTTACAAAATTTTGGAATTCTTGCAGTATTAACCTCTTTGATGTCATACCGTGATAATATCAAAGTTGGAATTGCGCATGTACATACCTGTGCTAGTGTCAAAACTAAATTATTCAGCATAAAAACAGTAAAACAAGTTTTCTTAAAGCCAACTGAGTTGTATGACATTGAGCCAAGGTTTAGGCCAACATGTACAAGCATCCGAATTAGGCATGGGCACGGGTTCAAAAATTTGGACCCGGGTACCCGGTACTACCCGAAGCCCTATGTCGGGTAATTGCGATACTACCCGGGTACCCGAGCATTTTCGGGTACCCGAGAACTTTTAATCCCTTTTCGCACTTGGCAATTTTGAAATATAACTTCTTTCAGTTGCCTTTATTCACATTGAGCTTAGATTGTATAGACTTTCATTCCTAAGTTATTTTAAAGGAGTTTTAAATACTTAAAATGGATTATAGGGACTTTCAATTAATTGTCACGGTATCGGCACCTGATGCTGATGCTGACGACATTGGTTTTTATTTTAGAACCACGCTCAGATCAGCAATTTTCTGAGTTTCGTACCACGGTTGTGCTGTCCGTTTCCTCTGACCTTCAAATGTTAACAAATTTTAGAAAGTATTTGGATTATAAGAGCAAATCCCTATGACAAAGTTTAATTTTCAACTGTTTGTCTCTGGAAATAGGAACAGCACAAAAGCAGCAAACAAGCAAAACCTGCACTAAGTACAAAGTTTTACGTAGTACCTTTTCGTTTCCCTTTACTTAATTTCTTAATGCAACCATGTAAAAAATAAAATATCTAGAATAAAAAACTAATTTTTTTGTGATCGGACACTTTGCTGACAACAAATACAAAATTTTAAGCTTACTTAGTACCAGAAAAAGGCATTTGGAATTATATTTTAATAAATAAATTGACTTATGTGTTGAGATTAGTGTTTACATTTTTCATTTAGATTAATTTTATAATTTCTTACCTGAAAACAATTGCTTCTTTCCAATTTCCTTTTCCTCTCTCTGTCCTTTTGCGTTTGGAGTAACTTTACTAAACGTAAAACTGATGAGAGGTGAAAGTCCTTCAGAATTTTTATTAAACGTTTAGAAGACATTCATTAAATATTACTTGAAATAGATTCATTTATTGTGATTACGATCCCACTGTATCCGAAGTAAGTCAAAGTAACCAACCCCTCAACTTGGATAAACTTTTTCAGTCACTAAAGGCATGCCAAAGAATCATCCAAAAGCTCGTATGCTCAACATTTGGTTAAACAAATGTTCAAACAATCTGGGAGCGTTTTCTGAGTTCGGCATTAAATAGAATCACTAATTTTTCAAATTCCGAATCTGGCTTTGAGTTAGCATTAAAGGTGGTGATTCCCCTTGGTGACATCAATTTGAACCACTATTACTCATTCATTGCTTGTAGTTCAGAAGCCATTTTATATGAAAATGCAGCTTAACATTACTAGACTTTTAATGCATACAATGAAACTAAGGTTGCTTTTCTAAAAAGTCTTACTATAACAATCATTTTCAGACACTCCTGCTTGTCAATGCCTATCAGCTCCACATCAATACCGATACTTCGGATACATTGTCTGTTCGTAATCCTTGTCTTGATTCTGACATTTTCTGCCAATTTCGACAGTAATGTTGCCATGAAGCAAAAGTTGCTGCCCTGGACAACGCTTGCCGACTTTTCCTCCTCAATTCTGGAGAAGTTCACCTTTATTGTGGCTGACACTATGACTAGTACCTTTGACCTAATCAGTGAAGAGAACTACAGCGCCTTTAAGGATAATCCTCCTGAAGTTATTCGAAACTACGATCTAATATACAAAAGGATAGCGAAAAAAGTTTACTCATGTACCTACAACTCGTCACCGTTTGCGCAGACAATTGCTCACTACTATGATATTTATCGCGTGGAAGACGCTCAAATACTGTCAATGAAAGCCTTTATGTTTAGACGTGACAATGATAATCTTGTACAGAAAGTTAATGATGTCCTACGTAAGCTTCGTCAGCATGGAATTATAGAGCGAACATTTCGAAAGTACAGTTTACGAAGCGAAGAAAAGCCTGTAATGTCCAGTTATCCTTTCAGTTTGTTCAACTTAAAACAAATCTTTACCCTTTATTTTGCTGGAATTTTCGGCGCATCAGTGGTTATCATTATGGAATGTTTGTTTTGCGCAATAATTGGCTACTTTCGTTTAAGTCCATACGCTTCGTCAAATGTGTCCAACTATGGAATATTAGCGTTACTGAGAGTGGGATGGTTACATTGTACTTGAACTAATTCCAGAAAAGATAAATGCTAGTGAGTAATGAAAGAATTTCAGCTGATATCTTTATTAAAATATTTGAGATAGTACAGCTTCAATTTGTTGAACAATCTATCATTTTAAATTTTAATTAATTGAAGCTGAAGCACAGGTAAAATAAAACTTTGTTAATATATGCTAGCGTACAATTCCGTCAAACGTTTACCACAGGCATGTCTCCATGTATTAAACATGCTTTAACTGTCCGCAGGTGTCACGTGTATTGTCGGCATTTGCTGTTCCTGCAAAAGATGCTGTTGTTGTTGTTGCTGTTGTTGCTGCTGCTGCTGTTGCTGTGAGCTTGTCTCATGAATGTGAACCACTCCGCACATGTGCTTAATCTTGCACTTGAAAACATTACTGGTATGATAGAAGATTGGAAAATTGAGACAGGCCCTCAGGGCATACAGAGCCACCTGGCAATACTTTTGTATGAAGTGGAGCAGTGCGGAAGTCACCAGCAGCGTAGGTGCAATCTTATCAATGACAAAGACCAGAACGCCACCACTGTTACAGACAATGTAAGTCACAAGTAGACGGTAGATGATTCGTACCATATCCAGTTGCTGCTGTGAGGCTGATCTTCGATGATTGGCCCTGCGAGTTTTCGGTCGCTGTCCCTTCAACACCGCACCATAGAGCTGGTGCAGTCCAAACACTATGGCACAGCAGACCAGGACCGGTACTACGATAAACAGTGAGGGCCGAATGTAGGAAGTGTAAAATCGATAGGCTTCCATCAGGGCCAGTTCACCAGGTATCAGGACATATCTGGCAAATCCTTCACACTCCTGTCGCTCCTTGACTTCTAGCTCAAACAGCGATGTGGACGAGATCCCCCAGATCAGGACAAGGGTAATCCCCATAATCCCTGGAACTATGGCCGACGCTAGGAAGGTAGTGGAGAAACTGGGAAATCGTTTGCTTACCAACCTGGCCAGGCCAGCCCAGACGATAGCATAGGATACACTGTTGGCTGAGATATGAGACAAAGTGTAGGCATATCGAACGTAGGCAATCCATAGCTCGTACAGCCATAGGATCCAAAAGTAGTTATACAGAGCTTCGATACTGTAGATGAGAAAGGCACACAGGAGAAAGCAGGCGTCGAAAAACGAGATTGCAATCAGAAATCGTACGGTTGAGCCGCTTTCCTCAGAAAATCTGAGCAACGCTATCACTGAAAGTACGTTGCCCACCAGACCTGCCAGAGTGAAACAACCAAAGGTTATCCCTTTCACCCAAAGGGTCATGGCTGGCCACTCCAACTGAGAGTGGACGCAGTGACTGTCCAGTCGGAACAGGTCAAGATCGGATGCGGTGAAATTCATGATTGGTTTAAACTAAACTGATTTGGTTTGAGCAAGAGTACATAATACATAAGAGTATGGCAGACGTCTTATTTTACTACAGCTTAAGCCTTGCACAGCACGCCAGACTAACGGCTGATCCCGGCCCACACAATGCAAGTGCACTAGTAAATCAAACAAATTTAACAGTTATAGACTTGTGAGTCATTTTAAAATATACATAATTATTAGAGTAAATGTGTACTACCTATGCTTTCGGATATGAGGATGTAAATCTTTGAGCGCCTGCACATATACCGGTTTTGACCAAGAACCAATTTAGTGTGCAGAGTACACTTAGAGTTACAGCGCACAGAATGCAAGCAGGATTCTGCCTGCCATACTCTTCTATGTATTATGTACTCTTGCTTTATGCTCCAGTTTTCTCAAGCTAAGTCTATGCAATGAGAGATACAGCACATTCTTTCGGTTTAGAGCAATGGTTAGCAAAATTAGCTGACGTTCGGTTGGGCTCTTGGCTTTTTGTTCGCTGCTGATAACGACTAATTCTGGAAAATAATTGATTTGAAATTTGGAGTAAGAAAACGGTGTTAGTTCAGCAGCAAAGAGGAATATATATATGCCTTGTCTACCTAACGACAATAAAGCTACAATACATTATTGTTGAACTGAAGACCCACAGACGGCCAGGCTAAGTCTTAATGAATCATATAATACAGATCGAGCGCTGTATTTACTGGAACAGAAACTGTTTAGACTAACATAACAGATAGAGAAATCCGCTCAAGGTCCTGTCAGAACCAGGTTCGATGAGCAAAAATTATACTAATATTATACCAATTATATTATATAATTATTAAGTTATACCTAATCTCTGACTCAGCAGATACTTAATGATTTAGCTAAACGTCAATAAAGTAGAGCCATAAAGTAGCATTGTGAATTAAAAAGTAGATTGACCGTCATTTTTTAATTATGCTCCCAGTGTGCACTAAGTTGTCCGACTGCTAATTATAGAATTTCGACTAATTCTTAAACACCCCCACGATTTTCTTTCGTTTGGAACATTTGTTGTTTCTATAGTTTAGCAAACAAGCGGTTTGAGTATTATTGCTGACTAGTAGACTAGAGGCAAGGGAAGATGACATTAGCATATGCTAAAATCAGAACAAAATAGAACATATGGTAAGGTTTTTCTGGTCATTTTCTGAAACATTCAAATAGACAAATTTGTGGTACTTGCTTTCAGATACAATTAGGAGTGCAATTAGTGTCAGTGGACGTGGTGGCCATTCTAAGTTCAGGCTGAAGTAGGACTGATTAGGTATAGTGAATTTTGAGTTTTCGTGCTAATGCTAGCTCTTTGATAGAGCGAATGCGCTGACTTCTTGGTTCTCCTACTTCCCAAGTTCTATTTCCTACTTTGTGTCTAATTTAAACTTTAGCGGAATGGCATTGTCACGTGGCCCAGCGTCCCTATGAAACCTAGTGAGTTGATGTTAGTTATATATATGTTTAAGAAATCTGATATCCACACAAACTGTTAAATTTTATTTTAATTTTACTACATTTTAAATTAACTTAATTTAAAATAGGTTTAGACAATCTAAATAATAAATTAAAAATCGAAACATTGTTGTTCAAGTCAGTGCATGAATAATTTGAGATATAGAAACTAATTGCTAGTTAATACAAAATTTATTTATTTTAGAATTTAAGGCTCCGAAGTAGTAATAGGAGGTAAAATGGTGTCGCATTGGGGGGGGTTTATGAGGTTGTGGAGGAAAATTGGGGGGAGGTTGTGGCGGAAAATTGGGGGGAGGTTTTCTGGGTTGAGGAGTTGGGGGGAGGTTTTTGGGGTTGTGGAGTTGGGGGGAGGTTCATGGGGTTGTGGAGGAAATTGGGGGGAGGTTTTAGAGGTTGTGGAGTTGGGGGGAGGTTGTGGAGGAGGTGACCGGAACCATGGTCGACCAAAGGTCAAATTTGAAAATTGAACATTTTCGCTCGGAAAACTTTATCTAGGGGGTTTTCGGGGTCGGGGATTTCAAAAATGACCTTAGTTTTGCTTTATCTTGTAACCTCAATGCTGTAAGGGACCCATAACCGGAAACATGGTCGACCAAAGGTCAAATTTCAAAATTGTCCATTTTCGTCGGGGAAACTTTATCTAGGGG
>JASAND010030334.1:0-10901 GCA_030248195.1 Trissonchulus latispiculum | reverse complement strand
TAATACTTCGTTCAGTTACGTATTGCTAAATAGATATTCACAGAAAGTTTCACGTGGACTCAGCTGAAAAACTACTAAATTCTAAAATTTGCGGAAATATTAAAGCTAACGAATGAGACAGTAGTGAACATTCGCCTGAATTTATCGCTGTTTGCAGTGTATATATTTATCCCTATGCATCTATAAACGTAAACCATTATATAAACTGCGTGCTTTAGATTTTTGAGGGGTTTGTATCTAGTAAAACTGAAATTGTAGACAAATAAATTTATTGAGTCAAATGCCAATTTCAGCTCCCATTTGCGCTCCCGTAACGCCTGCAAATCCACTCTGAATGCTAGATTTTTCATCAAATTTCCTTAAGGTTTTTAGAATTTTAAATTTAGTTTAGAAATAAGTGACTAGCATGCGTAGGCTAACATAAATATCCATGGCTTTCATCGGTAAAAGTTTGCTGATTCGGTGGCATATTAACACATGCTCATTTTTAATGCTTCCATTTATCCAGGGACAGAACATAGAGCAACAATTTTATACCAATGTTTTGCCGCCAGTTACAAAACTGCATAAATCTGTTGCAACAGTTAGCTCTTGAACCAGGCGACTGGTTTTGGCAATTCAATTATGAAAGTTAATATGGCCAATATTTCAGCAACTCAATTTTTTGTACAACTTCATTTGACGAATGAACGAGATTCGGAAAATTAAAGACTCAGAAGTGTGATAACGTCTATGTTTATACGTAAAATTCTCTGCTTTGGCAGAGCTTCAATTAATTTCGAAACAAGATAGGAATAATAAGATGCAGTTTGGCTTAGGTGGAGTTTAAATGCTGAAAACACTAGTCTGTTATTGCAATGCAAGGCAATTCAGAATTTCCTCAGGTAGCAACCTACTACTATACTATATACTACTATATATGCTATATATACCAGCTCTTCATATTATATTATAGTATATTGGCTCTCTCTTCGCATTTATCTATATTAAACGTAAACATATTGGTACTTGATATTATCATTGTTTCACACTTTAAACAGTCGCATATTCGAGGTTATCAATGCATTCAATTCTTTTCAGGGGACTCCTAAAATGCATCTTCAGTTTCTAAATTTTCAGAGAAATTCATATCTGCATTTGCACACTTTGTGTTTAGAACATGTGTATAATTGTTCCAATAGCTTATTCAAAACTTCTTGAAAAATTTAGTTTTATGGGCAGTTGTCCAATCAAGCTGTCAGCTTACGGGGGGGGGGGGGGGTCGCTTTTTTTGGGCGATTTTTCGACCTTCTCCGATTTTGCTCATTTTTACATATTTTGTACTCCCAATGGGTCCGCGAAACAAGACAAGTGCGTTTTGCGCAATATTGCTTTTATCGTTCTGTAAAGTCCTTCAAAGCTGACTCCGACATGTGTTAAACATAGGAAAATGAAAAAGTTAAGGTAAAAAGTTTGTGTCCAAAACTTTTTTCGCTGTGTAAGAGAATCAGATCTGAAATTATTTCACCTTGTTTGGTACATAATGTAGAGTGCAGCGAGTGACTTTGGTGCAATTCTGTTGAGAATTAGAATTTTGGCAAAGTTTTTAAAGTCAGAATTTGTAGCCGAAAATTCCGAGTTTGGCTATTTGCCAACATTTCAATTCTCACAGAATTGCACCAAAGTCACTCGCTGCACTCTACATTATGTCCTTAACAAGTATGAAAAAATTTCAGACCTGAGTTCACACAGCGAAAAATTTTTGGACACAAATTTTTTACCTTAACTTTTTCATTTTCCTATGTTTAACACATGTCGGAATCAGCTTTGAAGGACTCTACACAACGATAGAGCAATATTGCGCAAAACTCACTTGTCTTGTTTTTTCGGACCCATTGAGAGTACAAAATATGTAAAAATGAGCAAATAGGAGAAGGTCGAAAAATCGCCCAAAAAAGCGACCCCCCCCTTAAATAAGGAGAAGGAATGAGCGAAATAAACTAACATTTGGCATATTTATGTGGTAGGTTTAAGTAAACTTTGTCCGTCCTCCCAACTGTCGAAGAATCCAGGTCAAATTTGCTTGTCAAGTTTGCTCCGTTGCTGATTCAGACTTAGGCATAAGCCGTTGCAGAAGACAGTTACTTACTACCTTCTCGTCTAAATATTATACTAGTGACTCTTATGTATGAAAGACTGGACCTATATTTACCTGAATTTTACGTTAATTTAGAGGCAGGAAAGTTATAGTTCAGCCACAAATGTTCCGATATATATATTTCAAAGAAAATCTAAAAAGTGCAAATGAGTGAATGTTAAAATCAGTCCTTAGTAGTCGGTGGCCTCCATTTCTAGAAAGCAATATGGCATAGAAGCAGTTTAATATTAAACAGCACAGAATAGCGCTGTCTCTAGCATTTCTAGCGCTGTCGCAGCTTCACATGACGGCGGCTTGCGTTTACGCATAAAAACTAATACCGTGCTTCGCACACGGAGAAATATTTATATTGTCATTATAAATGATATAGCGGTCATCACAGTTTCTCGTTTCTGCGTAAAAACTTGTATACACACGCCGGGTAAACTACGTAAGATTTTCACTTTTTTGTTTCATTCATAGCTTCCACGTATAATTTCTGAAAAGTACGTGAATAACTGAAAGTATAAATAATTCTACTCATATTAGAGCCTGCCTTTGTACATTAACGTATAAATGTTCAAAAAAGTAGCTTTCACGTATAAACAAATATTTTCTACGATAACTTTGAACCGATAGGTTTTAGATTGCACAAATTTTTCGGGTCGGAGGTGCTGTAGTGACAATCTTAGTTTCGTTTGTTCTTTCATTTGTCTTGCCCATTACGGTTTGAAACGGTCGAGGTTTGCTCCCATCAGACTGTGTGGGCTGGCGCGAAAGCGTCTTCTAAAATGTCACTACAGTTTGGGAACGAATTCCAACTTAAGCTTGGTTCGATTGTGCCCGGGTGGCTCAATCGGTAGAGCGTCGGTCTAGTTAACCGAAGGTTGTGGGTTCGATCCCCACCTCGGGCCCGAATTTTTCGGGTCGGAGGTGCTGTAGTGACAATCTTAGTTTCGTTTGTTCTTTCATTTGACGTAAATTTTCAATTTTGTGTAAAATTAAAAATTTATTCTTAAAGTTTTCCAAAATTATACTAAGTTTGCGCAGTTTAAAGGCACAGTGTGCAAAGTTGTTTTGACAGACGCATTAATTTAATTTTAAGTGAAAAACAATACATAAAAATTTTGAAACAAGAATAGTATATATATATATATATATATATATATATATATATATTGCGAATATCGCAAAGTAATGGGATTTTCGTGAAATGAAAGCTTTACAACTGGTCAAAGTCTTTCGGCCCTAATCCCTCAGGCCCCGACCAATTGCAAGTATAAACCTGAAGGATTGACCTATATAGAATATATGTCAGAGCGGGATTAGGACCAAAAGTACTCGAGAGATCCAGTACCGTGGTTTTTTTTAAAAATTTTATATAAAAATTTTATAAAAACATATACGTACTGGTTAGGCCAGCCATCCCGTAGGATGACCTGAGTACAACAAGCCTAATCCTACCCGTTTCAGATTTAAACTTAGGAATTAAAAGGATAAATACCGAAAATAAAATTTTAAGACATAATCCAATATCACGATTGAAAATTCAAAAAACGGACCGTGAAAAGTGAAGAGAAAAAGTAGACGGGCGGTAAGGCCCATTAAGTTACACGGGGCAAAAGCCCAAGTTACAACGGGCATAAGCCCAAAACGGGCAATGCCCAAGACATAGTGATAAGTGTAAATGAAGAAGTGAAATGCAACTAATCAAAAACAATGAAGTTTATATTGTTTTATAAGTTTTATATTGTTCCATTGATTTTCATAAATAAACACGGAAACTCATACAAGACAATTTCTCCAGATTCAAATTTATTAAAAGTGTAGTAGCAAAAAGTTACATAAAAGATCAGTAGACAAAAACAATAATCAAAAACGCTTTTTGCCTTTCATAGTTAACCCTGTTCAGCAGTTTCAACCGAGTTTTGGGGAGTAGTGGGTGGACGAGAATCAGATTGTCTTTCGATGATCGGTGAGCTGGTCGGAGTACTAAAGTTCTGAGCAGTCGAAGGCTGATCTAAGCTCCATGTTTTCATCCGTTTGACGAACGGCCTCGTACTTAGTTTGGATAATTCCAGTGGCAGCGTATCGAATATGTAAATTTCGGAACCGATAGAGAGAACAGGTCGGCCGTATGTTCCAGACTATAAATTCAAAATAAAAATAAAAAGAATAAAATAGGATAAATTCTTGGTTGGATAAACTTAACCAATACAGTAAATATTAAACAAAGCAGATTAATAAAGAGAACCAAGGAAGTGCACATTAGAAATTCTAAAGAATTTGTAAAGAAAAGAAACCGATGAGACTGAAATTAAACATATAGTTAATCTACGTACTACGTACTGTTAAAGTATACGGTCACCTTAATCTGGCCATCTTTATCTTTCAACAGATTGTTTGATCTTCCTCTGAGGAGGATGAATTCTAAATATTTACGCTCTGCTTCCAGACCCGGGGCAGAGTGTTTACGTAGCTGAATTGCTTTTTTGCCGGAAGCTTTGCGTGACTGGTTGAGGGACTTAAAGTAGACTGGCATTGGAAAACACCTTAGAAATAGTCTCTCGAGAGTAGCACGCAGCAATTAGACGTTGGCGGGAAGGCGGACCAATGTACCGTCTCAAACTCACCGATTTTGATTTTATCATCTTCATTTGGAAATAGATTCTAATTCAGAAAATCCACCAAGGATTGCCGTAGATCAGAACGATTTTTAGACGTTGACAGGTCGAAGTTCTCGATCACCAAATTGAGCGAACGATTGTGGCTGGCCTCCATCGCCACCTCCACCTCTAAGTTAACGATGCTGACCGAGTTTTTCGAAATAGCAGACTCAATCTGCTGGATGCGAGTATGCAGAGACAATGTATTGTCATCACTGTCATCGTCGCCCGACTCATGAGGTCGTTTATTATTGGCACCATTGGAAGCAACTCCGGACGAGGATGAAGATGAACCAGACATTATACTAAAACAGTAAAAGAGTAACGTAGTATGTGATATGCTAATCATGAAATAGCATGTAGTAGTTGTGTTTTATTGGTATTATTAGAGATAATCCTATTTTTAATGGAAGAATTTTTGAAGGTTGCATTACGTAGTAGTTTTATAATCGATTTATGGGAGTAACCTCTATGTTTTAGGATAGTTTTTATTTTATATACGTTTTCAATAAAGTCATCAAAATTATCACATATACTATAACTGCGTGAAATTTGACAGTTGACTGTAATTTCTATTATTCTAGGAGATGTATTAGACCCCATTGCAGGGAATCTGTTAATAAGGAATGGGAAATCATCACGTTTATCGTACAATTTAGTCACAAAAATATTATTAACTATATTTACTTTAAGATCTAATACTTCTGCTCCCAGATGAGATATATTGACCTTATTTAGCTCTAATTCTGGGGCATATATATCGTGCTTAATGTTATCTAAATGATTATTACTGTCGACTAAAGTTAAATCATCTATATATCTGAATGCATTTTCAAGTAGTTTAGTACTTTCTTTATTTTATTGGTTACTACATAGTTATGTTCCATGTGATGAAGAACTAAATTGGCAATATTTGGAGCGGCGTTACTGCCCATAGGTATACCTATAATTTGCTTAAATACATAATTTCCACACGTAAAATAAAGATTATCTAGCAGAAATTTTATATGATCCATTAGTTTAGGATAGGTTAACGTATTATTCATAGGTCCATTTCCCCAACGCATACCTGTATAGGTTAAATGCATAGGATTACGCATTGTGGCATAAATTAATTTGTCTAGACAGGATATTATAGTATCATGCTTTAAATTAAAGTCTGACCAAAAAATGTAGGGAGCGAAATTGTTTTGTTTATACTGAATTACCGGTACATTTTTGCTGCAGCAATGTATATATTTTCTGAACCGTCATGGCATGAACCTTCTTTTGGTTGAAAAAAGTTTTAAAAAAATTAAAATTCATCAAAAGAAGCCGATTTTTTAAGTTTTGAAAGATCGGTAGAAGGCAGGAACTAGCCGTTCGGTGGAAAATTAGCCCATGTCTCAAACATTTTGAATCCCGAATATCAGCTCATTTCGTCAAGAATTGCGATAGCTATTTAATTTTTTCGATTATCAAAAACCTTTGATCTTTGCCGCTTTTCCAAATTTGACTGGCTATTACTCGCGACTCACTCAATGCAAAAATGTTTTAATTGGATTTTCAGGACCGCTTACGTGTTAGCTTTCATGTGATATGTATGGTTTTCAAAATTTGAAAATCGATTTTTTCTAAAAACCACTTTTTGACCCAAAATTTCGACAATGCGAATCCAGCAAAAGTGGGTAAAAATAACATTATCATAAAGTTTAATCTGAGCTGAATCCAACGATATAAAGTTTTCGTGGCTACGACTTATATTGCACCCGTAATGAATTTTTAAACAATTTCGCTTTTTAGCCGGTTTTTGGCTAGTTTACACTATTTGCAGCAAATCAATGCACAATATAGCACAACTTGTCAGAAATCAGCTGAAATAGGAAATTGTTTAAAAATTCGTTGCTGGGGCAGTTTAAGCCGTAGCCACGAAAACTTTATATTGTTGGATTCAGCTCAGATTAAACTTTATGATAATGTTAGTTTTACCCACTTTTGCTGGATTCGCATTGTCGAAATTTTGGGTCAAAAAGTGGTATTTTTCGAAAAAATCGATTTTCAAATTTTGAAAAACCACATATAGTACATGAAGGCTAATACGTAAGCGGTCCTGAAAATCCAATTAAAACATTTTTGCATTGAGTGAGTCGCGAGTAATAGCCAGTCAAAGTTGGAAAAGCGGTAAAGATCAAAGGTTTTTGAAAATCGAAAAAAATTGAATAACTATCGCAATTCTTAACGAAATGAGCTGATATTCGGGATTCAAAATGTTTGGGCCATGGGCTAATTTTCTACCGAACGGTTAGTTCCTGCCTTCTACTGATCTTTCAAAACTTAAAAAATCGGCTTCTTTTGATGAATTTTAATTGTTTAAAAAATTTTTGTCAACCAAAAGAAAGTTCATGCCATGACGGTTCAGAAAATATATACATTGCTGCAGCAAAAATTTACCGGTAATTCAGCATAAACAAAACAATTTCGCTCCCTACATTTTTTGGTCAGACTTTGGTACATAATGTAGTAAAGTCGTAAGTACTGATAGATTTGACATTATCTTTACGATTAGAACTTTTTAAAGAGTCTAAAATATACTTGTTATAATCTATAACCCAGTAAGGATTGCATGGAAGTGCATGTTTAAGTAGTTTGCCTTATCGTTGCCTACTTATTTTAATAAGAGACAAAGCTTTATCAATATATGCAGATAATGGTTTAGTAACTGCATTCCTACTAGCAATGATAGTTCGAAATTTAATAGGTGACTTATGAAATTTAGGTATTAAGTAGATATGAGGTAGTTGACTTATGCTGTTATCGTATATGTTATTGTTCTACAATAAGATTTAATGTTATTTATTATAGAATCAGTAGAATGGGGCACTTCATTGTAAGTGTTATTGTTATGTATCGATAGCAGTCCTAACTCTTTAAGAAGTAAAAAACATAGTAATTCTTACAAATAATAGCTATATTTTGATTAGCTTTATCTACAGGACAGAATACGTATTTATCTTGAAAAGGCTTCATTTTTAATTTAAAATCATAGATTATGTTATTATCATTTATATTATACTCTGGTATTGGTATAGTTTCTCTTTAACAGAATTTAAAATATTATCTGACCATTTAATAAGTTAATCGATGTTCCATCTATATTTAGCTTCTAACGTTTTAATGTATTTTCCTAAAGAGCAGGATATGTTTCTAAAAATATGATCCTTAGTAACCTTTTTATAAAATCTGTATTTAGGTCCGAACTAACAGTATTAACAACTAGTGGGTCACTAATAACATTTAGATTGCCCGTAACTATATGACCATGATGAACATCCTTATAAATACTGTCAATCACATACCAGATTGTTATCAATATAGAGGCCATCAAATCAAAACCCATTGGCGAGATCCGTTCCGCGGTCAAAAACCACGCACCTCTCTCGTAGTTTCATTCCCCATTCCACACGGCTGTGGAATCGACTGCCGCACAGTCGTAGCTGGTGGTGCAGAGAGTTTTCGCACGAATGCCTACCGTCATCTATCATCAGTTGCTGATGTCGGATCCAGAAAGTATCCAAAAAGAAGTATAAAACATCCAACCATGAAGCAATTTTAACATTAGGCAGGGGTTTAAACCGAAAACGTGATCGCCAACACGTTTCTAACTCCTAGTGTGTCAGAAAGTGTCAGAAAGCCATAAAACTGTTGAAAACGTGTATTTCACGCAATAATGAACACCTTAAACCAAACATTTGGACATTTTTGAAAACGTTTGCAAGATTTACCCTAAAAACCAGATTTTTTGCGAATTTTTCGACTACCCCCCCCCCCGGGCCCCCAATTACACCTACACCCCCTCAAAAATGGGGTCCAAATAAGCAAAAAATGCAAAATTGTCAATAGAATGTTTTCCAATTTTTTAAAAATTATCTGAAAAAATTGGCTAGAATTGGTCGACAAAGAGCAATTGCCATTTTTCTCTTAATATGTACATAGTCGATACAACGGATTGATTGTTATCATAGTTTCCCTGGAACTTTGGGTCTGGGGGGGGTTAAATCTTGGCTGACCTCCAAAATGTGATGGGGGGTACCCCCTGCCCCAACCCCCCCCCCCAGAATTCGGACCTCAGAAATTTCGAAAAATGGCCAAAAACGCAAAATTTTCTGTAATTTAGCCCTTTTTTCATCAAAATAAGGCTTGTTCTTAACGTTTTAGGTGTTTTTGCACCGTTTTAAAGCGATTTTAGGTCAAAATTTTAGAAAAATTTTTCAAAAAATGACCATTTTTCGACCAAATTTAGCTAACTTTTTGGGTCCAAAAATCGTTGGGGGGGTTCGGGGGGGGGTAGCCAAAAATTGGGGGAGGGTAAGTCAAAAAATCTGGGGGGGGGGGGGGGTAAATTTGGTCAAAAATTTTAGGGGGATACCCCAGCCCCCCCCCCCAAAGGAAACTATGATTGTTATGGCTGGAAATAAGGCCCAAAAATGAACATTTTTGCTTTTACAACTTTACAAAAAGGTTTCCCTGGAACTTTGGGGCTGGGGGGGGTAAATCTTGGCCGACCTCCGAAATGTGATGGGGGTACCCCCCCAACCCCCATAGTTTCCCTCGAAATTTTGGTGGGGGGGGCAAACTTCGAAAATTTGGTGGTCGACTCCCGAAATGTGATGGGGAGTACCCCCCCCCGAACCCCCCCCCCAAAATTCGGACCTCAAAAAAATTCAAAAAATGGCCTAAAAACGCAAAATTTTCTGTATTTTAACGCTTTTTTTGTCAAAACAAGGCTTGTTCTTATCGTTTTAGGCGTTTTTACACCGTTTTAAACCGATTTTAAGCCAAAATTTGAGAAAAAATTTTCAAAAAATGACCATTTTTTAGCAAAATTTAGCTAACTTTTTGGCCCCAAAAAGTGCTGGGGGGGGTTCGGGGGGGGTAACCAAAAGCATAGGTGTAACGGGGATTTGGGTTGGGGGGGGCCCCCCTCCCCCCAAAATTTGGGGGCGGGCCCCCTTTTTAGACCTCCCCCAAACCCCCCCCCCCCAAGACCCCCCCCCAAACCTCCCCCAAAAGTTTTTTCCTATTTTTATGCCAAAAATCGCATTTTCAGCCATTGCTAATGCGAAAAAACATCCAACCATTAACTAATTTTAACATTAGACAGGGGTTTTAAACTCGAAAACTTGGTTGCCAACATGTTTCTAACTACAAAATAAGGTCAATATTGAGTCAGAAAGTCCATAAAACTGTTGAAAACGTGTATTTCACGCACTAGTGAACACTTTAAGCCAAATATTTGAACATTTTTGAAAAATTTTGCAAAATTTGCCCTAAAAATACCCGATTTTTGGCCAATTTTTCGCGCCTTCGGCGCGACTACCCCCCCCTCCCCGTGGGGGGGGGCCGGGGCCCCCAAAAATTTTTGGGGGTGGTTTGGAAAAATGGCTGGGGGGGGTTACCCCCCCCCCCAAACCTCCCCCCAATTGCACCTATGACCAAAAGTGGGGGGAGGGATAGTCAAAAAATCTGGGGGGGGGGGTAAAGTTGGTCGAAAATTTTGGGGGGGGATACCCTCCCCCCGCCCCCCCCCCTGGGGAAACTATGCCAACCCCCCCCCCCCAGAATTCGGATCTCAGAAATTTCGATAAATGGCCAAAAAATGCAAAATTTTCTGTAACTTAGCCCTTTTTTCATCAAAATAAAGTGATTTTAGGTCAAAATTTTAGAAAACTTTTTCAAAAAATGAACATTTTTCGGCCAAAATGTAGCTAACTTTTTGGCTCCAAAAATCGTTGGGGGGGGGTAGCCAAAAGTGGGGGGAGGGATAGTAAAAAAATCTGGGGGGGGTAAAGTTGGTCAAAAATTTTGGGGGGGATACCCCCCTAAGGAAACTATGGAAAAAACCCACCCCTCACAGGTCTCAAAAATTGTCGTAGCGCTATTCTGACACTTTCGGTGTAAAATTCAACTCTTTTTGAGCTAGCATAAACCAAAAAACCCGATCTAGGTATATACCTTTTTTGAGATTTCATGTGCCATTGAAAATGCAGCATCAAACGGACACGTGTCATAAAGTTTAACACATAAACATAGGGCAATTTTTGAAAAATGCTAAAAACGATGTAATTTGATAAAACTTATTA
>JASAND010030333.1:0-11831 GCA_030248195.1 Trissonchulus latispiculum | reverse complement strand
ACTCAGCAAGCTCATTCGAATACACTAGGTCGTGACATAAAAATGTGTCTAGAACAGTGATCACTTGTTATGGTTTACTGTAGTTTAACACTACTTTTCAAATATTAGCCATTATTGCAATGAGTGTTTGGATAGCCCTGTGCTAACTACCAATTAATCAAACAACCAAAGCTGTGGTGGTTAGCATTTAGCAAAGACCAGAATTAGAGACTACGAATCCGTTTCTCAACCACAAGCTTTTGCCCAGTTTATTAGAGACGTTATGAGAAATCCAAACGAATATGAGTAATTTAGCTTACACATTCGATGACTGTTCACGATGATTAAAGGTTTAATGTTAATGGATTAACATAAGTTATTCGTAAAGGTACCGAATGGAAAACCGAGATACGTAGAGAATCTTCGGTATTCCATGCATTTAAGATTGACAAAATGCTGTAAAGTTAAATGACTGCGCCGAATAACTCGCAAATGCTTCTTCGAAGGCGAGTCACTAGCCCTGACGGTTAGGCTAAGAACTATAGTTTCCTTGCCTTCTATAAAATCATACTGTTTTCAGACAAATCCTCGGAAGCGCATATCGGTAGTATGGTGAACAAACGGAGCATCAAACTGTTCAGTGTTTAGACACGGACCGAAATTTGCGGCGCGCGACCGCTCCGCAGCCCGCGCCCACATTTTGTGCCCGCATACAAAATTTGGCCCCCGACGACCACACCTAAACTTAGCACAAGCAAACAGCAGAGCATTAAATAATTGCTACCTTTATTGATTATTCGCCGATTTTCCCATTGGAAGCTATTATGCAAGCGCGATTTCCGTTTTCAACAACATTCATGGCTCCCAGTCATGTGTGTCTAGAACTTTTTATTGTCTTTTCTGTAAGAACGATGTGTCAGTTTATCAGCAAGTTAAACCCACTTGGAATTTTCATGCGGATTACTTTAGTGGTTGACCACGGTAGACCACGTGACCATGTGTTTTTATAGTCGTCCACAACAGGAAACGTTGGAGACTTTTGGAGAAACGTTGTTAACGCAGTCTCATCTAGGAGTTTAGCGATATGTAAGAATTTCCTGAAGAAGTCTCAGTGTAAATTTTCATCTTGGAAAATCGGCTACAATCTAGGTACAGCAGATTAAGACTACATGTTAAGTTTGCGGCTGTAGCTTGGAGCTTGTATCTATGTAAAGAAAAGTTTAGAAAATAGACTTTTGACTCGTGTACTGCTACCTAAAATCCCTCCCGAAAGACTGCTTAGTAAAATCAAGACAAACAGGTTCCATTGCTATACATTATGGTTTTTACCAATCAAAAATGAATCTCGCTATATCCAAAACAATTAGCTATAGTTTAGGTCACCCTGCTGGATACATCCCATGCCATACTTTGTCGCACTCGGACAAGTCTTAATTTTTTTATAAGCATTGGGGACGGCAAAATGGAAAAGTTAGTTAGCTTATTTCTACACAAATTACCGCCACCTATTGAGTTCATTGCTGCAAAGTGGATACCAAATTTTATAATCACCGATTTCGCTCATTTTCGGTTATAAAAAAAAGATAAAAACAAGATAAATTTTTAGAGTCCAGGGTAAATCCAGTTTCGAGATATTGCAGTTCAAATCCCTACAATTTAGTATTTACGCTAATATGCCTCGCTGAGGGGTTTGAAGAAGCGTACACATAGGATGACAACAGACTACAGCATGACAACTACATCAATTTAAACCCTGTACCTGTAGGTATTTATTACTGCATACATTACAGTGACAAGCCAAGCAACGAGCGAGCAACAGTGTTTGGACGATTTGGTAAACTCATTCCGGCTGCCATTTGCTTCAAACTTTAAGTAACTAACACTAACTTTCACATGCTGCTTTATAGATACTTGGTGTAAGAAGATAAAATGTTCAGGACATCAAGAGCTTTAGTTTGATATAAAATTTGGCTATGTTTAGAAAAGTTGAAAATTTGACATTTTTTGCCCATAAGGTGTCCCCCATGCTATCGTAGTACAAAACACAAGCTATTGGCATGGAATTTTATATACACGTTGAATTTATGCCTGCCTATTAGCACGCCAAAGTTTATTGAGATGCCTTAAGATTTGGCTCACTTATAAAGCAACCAATATGAAATTTTCAAAAAATGACGATTTTTGGGGAAAATGGAATTTCTGCTACCAAACTGTGAGCTACTGAAAAGTCCTGATAGGGAATGACCATATGTAAAATAAAGCTCTAACAATATACTGTGCTACCTACCAGTAGCTACCTACCACTAGCTACCTAACCTAGAAGAGAGAAGGGAAGAGACAGGTTCAGCTTTTCTCTCACCATTGAAAGTAATGAATTGCCCAGCTGGGTTTCGAACCACGGCCCTTTTGCTCCAAAGTAATACATGCTAACCAACTACACCACAGGGCCATCAGCTGAACTCCCATATCAGGCTTATAAATCTTTCCCATGCCTGCCTCCCTTACAGCTTCGCGTTGAGTTTTCTTGCTACTCGATACGTTTTAGCCCAAACTAGTGATGTTTCAGTCACTAAAACTGAAACTGAAACTAGATATCACTTTGTACAGGTTTCAGTTTCAGTGACTGAAACTGAAACTGAAACTGAAACTGAAACTTTTTAGCGTGCCGACTGAAACTGAAACTGAAACTAATTTGGGTAAAATCTTGAAACTCGGACTGAGACTAGTTTCAGTCGTTCCTTAAAACTTGACATTATGATGGTTTTGAGCATCGATTCCAATTGCTGCTGGGAGGCTGAACGGTTTCCAGCCCAGAAAAAAGAACGGTTTCCAGCCCTCTGAGTTGACATAAAGCACAATTTGATGTTTAATCAAATTGTGCTTTATGTCAACTCAGAGGGCTGGAAACCGCTCTTTTTAAAGTGAACTGAAACTGAAACTGAAACTCCGACTGAAACTAAAATTGAAACTGAAATTATTTTACGTTGCCGACTGAAACTTAAACTGAAACTGAAATTACTTCGGACCACCGACTGAAACTGAAATTACTTCGGACCACCGACTGAAACTGAAACTGAAACTGAATTTAAAATAGGCTATTGAAACAACACTAGCCCAAACCAAGAAACACGTCTCTTTGCAGATGTGCGAATTTCTATACTGCCAAAAATCTCCGGATCCGTCAAGTAGCTTTTGAGAAATCGATGTTCGAAACAAACTAATCACAATTTTGCCAAAATGGTTTTTCGGCCAAATCTCTAGGTTAAAGAAATAAAGTCCGGATTATACGTGTCCCGCCGGAGGTCCGAATTTTTCGGACCTTCGGTGGTACATGACTTTCTTCTTCTTTCTCATTCATATCTGTAGAACAAGTGCGACGGCCCTTGAGCTTGCTCTTCCACCACTTTGTTTCTACTTACGTGGGTTCACGTATTGAAAGTCATGTACATTGGTACACGAATTCCGACAAAGCTTGATGAGACTGTGCCTCCGTAGCTCAGTCGGCAGAGCGTTTGCCTAGTGCGCAAAATGTCGTGGGTTCTAGTCCCGCCGGAGGTCCTAATTTTTCGGACCTTCGGTGGTACATGACTTTCTTCTTCTTTCTCATTTATATCTGTAGAACAAGTGCGACGGCCCTTGAGCTTGCTCTTCCTCCACTTTGTTTCTACTTACGTGGGTTCACGTATTGAAAGTCATGTACAATGGTACACGAATTCCGACAAAGCTTGATGAGACTGTGCCTCCGTAGCTCAGTCGGCAGAGCGTTTGCCTAGTGCGCAAAATGTCGTGGGTTCGAGTCCCGCCGGAGGTCCGAATTTTTCGGACCTTCGGTGGTACATGACTTTCTTCTTCTTTCTCATTTCTTCTTCTTTCTCATTTATACGTATCCGTTAAAGGTGCAATTGGACGCTGTATCGATTGAGTATAAATAACCCAACTTTGTCCTTAACATGTGGCAGTAATTTTGAAAAAACTGATTTCCTTAAAAATGCCCATTTTTTGACCCGCAAAACAGATTTTTGTGCATACTGACTTAACTACATCAAAGGTTGGAAAAACAAAGATGTTCATTTTCTTGTCCTCTTTCCAGTCATAACAATCAATCCAGTGTCTTGTCTTCCTACTGGGAACCTAAGGCCAAATACCAAAACTATCCTATCTTGGCCTATGATTACGGGACTGGTTCCAGAATGTTAAAGAGAACGGAAATAGGTTATATAAATTAAGTTTTACTATTTACGTAACTATAAGTAACTATTTACGTAACGGATTAAGGGGGGGCGACTTAACTTTTGCCCCAACTTCCTTGGATCGGCATCATTTTTGCATGAATATATATACATCATGTGCGTGGCCAAAAAATACTTGGTCGTTGGTTCTTAGTTGGCTCTCAGTAGCTCGCCAGGCACCCGAGAACGGGTCGCACCTCCCCACTTTTCGTGTCGCCCACTATAAATACTAAAAAATTTCTCCTTACCGTTTGGTTCAATGAATACATCTACGCTTTGGCACAATGAGAGAAGGCATATTGGGTAACATACACATTGCATTAGCTTTGCTGTAACCCTAACGGTTATAGAGCAATGCTATCCTAAACTTGACGAATCGTCAAAAATTTGGCAAATTTTGGCCGCCGAAGCAAAAAATTTATTTCCGGTTTTACCCTGGAAGCTGAAATTTGGTGTGAACATACACCCCATAGGTCTACAAAATTGTGCCAAATATGAAGGAATTTTGTCCGGGCATTATAGTTTTATGCCACTTGAAACCTGAAAAAAAGTGGCAAAAACCGGCGAAAAGCGAATTTTTGAAGATTGTCCAATATGTACAATACGTATATCAATCGATAGCTTTCATGATTCTGAACAACTTTTCTTCTTGGCGCTATCGCGTATTTGCCACCGTTCTGGCTGTGTACTCGTTAATCGCATAGGCTTTGATGCTTTTTTTCGAGTCCAAACTCCAAGGGCAACCAAGTCCAGAATGCACTCACAATTCTTAGATTTAAGGCATGTTTTTGCAGCGTTTCGCCATTAGAAATGAAATCATTCTACAAATTCGGATGATTTATGAGAAAACGCATTACCAGAATGGAGGTAGTTTTAAAATCGCAATTGCTGTAATTTGAGCAATACTTCTCGAGGCAAGGTAAGCTGTTCAAGCCACCCAAACATAATTTGCTTATGATCTGCCATGCACAGCTTCCAGCTACTGTCTGCAACCACATACGGACACAGTAAGCTTTCAGTCTTATTCAATATACAACGATGGTTAGCACAGTCATCAAAAAAATGTTAAAACTTATAGAATTGTTTCATTGTCAATACCTTTCTTACCGAGTTTTGAAAGAAAGCAACACGTTTTCTAATATCTCAATTGCTACTGGCTGAGATGGTACATTTCGTTGTATGTATAAACAAGTCAAAATAACCACACTGAATGGTTAATGAAAAAGACGCAAAACTGATGATTATTGCTTTTTTTTGCATATTTTTGCATAGATTGTCTATTTCGTAAGATTTCATAATTGCTTTTATACCTTTTCCCAAGAAGGATTCCTATTTTTGTCAAGCTTCATGAGCTACACAGAAAACAATGATTGATGAACCCAGAGCTTCCTTATAGTCAATTTTAATTCTAATTCTACCGTATTCCGGACTAATATAGTTGCAATCAGTGGAAAGATCATTAGTCAAATCAACGCATGTAATGAAGAATTCCCCTCTATAGTCATCCCATTTAAATCCATTGTTATAGTTTAAGCCTCTAAGAAATTCCATAAATGAATTTGGATACTTATGTTCTCCAAGAGTTTGCAGTAGTGCTGAATGCGGAAGCAGCATTTCATTTTTATAAACATAGATTTGTTGAGCACCAAAATCCGAAAGGTAAAATGGGTTATTCTGCAAAGAACCATTATACGCTGACTGTTTCACCATGAAAATGTAAACTCGCCTAGGAAGAGAACCACTATAAGGAACCCAATCCAGATTTTGTTCACCAATAGAAATTGTACGACATTTAGTATCATAGCGAAGAGCTGGATATGTGCAGCCTGTAGAATTTAAAATTTTGTTATGTTGTAGCAGTGCCTAATCACTCAGCTTAATTCGAAACACATACATTTTGGCATCTGATATTTTAAAATACACTCCACTTTTTTACCAATAAAAATGAAATTTGGCTCCGAACGCTTGAAGATGAAACTCGCTTCAGTTTGTGGAGGTAGCAGTTTTGGCTTCAAGGTGGTATCAGTAAACACTTTCGTGTATAATATGAAAACTTTGGAACCTTCGATTATATCGTATCGCATATATATAGGAATCCTTCTTGGGAAAAGGTATAAAAGCAATTATGAAATCTTACGAAATAGACAATCTATGCAAAAATATGCAGAAAAAAGCAATAATCATCAGTTTTGCGTCTTTTTCATTAACCATTCAGTGTGGTTATTTTGACTTGTTTATACATACAACGAAATGTACCATCTCAGCCAGTAGCAATTGAGATATTAGAAAACGTGTTGCTTTCTTTCAAAACTCGGTAAGAAAGGTATTGACAATGAAACAATTCTATAAGTTTTAACATTTTTTTGATGACTGTGCTAACCATCGTTGTATATTGAATAAGACTGAAAGCTTACTGTGTCCGTATGTGGCCAGACAGTAGCTGGAAGCTGTGCATGGCAGATCATAAGCAAATTATGTTTGGGTGGCTTGAACAGCTTACCTTGCCTCGAGAAGTATTGCTCAAATTACAGCAATTGCGATTTTAAAACTACCTCCATTCTGGTAATGCGTTTTCTCATAAATCATCCGAATTTGTAGAATGATTTCATTTCTAATGGCGAAACGCTGCAAAAACATGCCTTAAATCTAAGAATTGTGAGTGCATTCTGGACTTGGTTGCCCTTGGAGTTTGGACTCGAAAAAAAGCATCAAAGCCTATGCGATTAACGAGTACACAGCCAGAACGGTGGCAAATACGCGATAGCGCCAAGAAGAAAAGTTGTTCAGAATCATGAAAGCTATCGATTGATATACGTATTGTACATATTGGACAATCTTCAAAAATTCGCTTTTCGCCGGTTTTTGCCACTTTTCTTCAGGTTTCAAGTGGCATAAAACTATAATGCCCGGACAAAATTCCTTCATATTTGGCACAATTTTGTAGACCTATGGGGTGTATGTTCACACCAAATTTCAGCTTCCAGGGTAATACCGGAAATAAATTTTTTGCTTCGGCGGCCAAAATTTGCCAAATTTTTGACGATTCGTCAAGTTTAGGATAGCATTGCTCTATAACCGTTAGGGTTACAGCAAAGCTAATGCAATGTGTATGTTACCCAATATGCCTTCTCTCATTGTGCCAAAGCGTAGATGTTTTTATTGAACCAAACGGCAAGGAGAAATTTTTTAGTATTTATAGTGGGTGTCACGAAAAGTGGGGGGGTGCGACCAGTTCTCGGGTGCCTGGCGAGCTACTGAGAGCCAGCTAAGAACGAACGACCAAGTATTTTTTGACCACACACATGGTGTACATTCATGCAAAAATGATGCCGATCCAAGGAAGTTGGGGCAAAAGTTAAGTCGCCCCCCCTTAATCCGTTACGTAAATAGTTACTTATAGTTACGTAAATAGTAAAACTTAATTTATATAACCTATTTCCGTTCTCTTTAACATTCTGGAACCAGTCCCGTAATCATAGGCCAAGATAGGATAGTTTTGGTATTTGGCCTTAGGTTCCCAGTAGGAAGACAAGACACTGGATTGATTGTTATGACTGGAAAGAGGACAAGAAAATGAACATCTTTGTTTTTCCAACCTTTGATGTAGTTAAGTCAGTATGCACAAAAATCTGTTTTGCGGGTCAAAAAATGGGCATTTTTAAGGAAATCAGTTTTTTCAAAATTACTGCCACATGTTAAGGACAAAGTTGGCTTATTTATACTCAATCGATACAGCGTCCAATTGCACCTTTAACGGATACGTATAAATGAGAAAGAAGAAGAAATGAGAAAGAAGAAGAAAGTCATGTACCACCGAAGGTCCGAAAAATTCGGACCTCCGGCGGGACTCGAACCCACGACATTTTGCGCACTAGGCAAACGCTCTGCCGACTGAGCTACGGAGGCACAGTCTCATCAAGCTTTGTCGGAATTCGTGTACCAATGTACATGACTTTCAATACGTGAACCCACGTAAGTAGAAACAAAGTGGAGGAAGAGCAAGCTCAAGGGCCGTCGCACTTGTTCTACAGATATAAATGAGAAAGAAGAAGAAAGTCATGTACCACCGAAGGTCCGAAAAATTCGGACCTCCGGCGGGACTAGAACCCACGACATTTTGCGCACTAGGCAAACGCTCTGCCGACTGAGCTACGGAGGCACAGTCTCATCAAGCTTTGTCGGAATTCGTGTACCAATGTACATGACTTTCAATACGTGAACCCACGTAAGTAGAAACAAAGTGGAGGAAGAGCAAGCTCAAGGGCCGTCGCACTTGTTCTACAGATATAAATGAGAAAGAAGAAGAAAGTCATGTACCACCGAAGGTCCGAAAAATTCGGACCTCCGGCGGGACACGTATAAACCGGACTTTATTTCTTTAACCTAGAGATTTGGCCGAAAAACCATTTTGGCAAAATTGTGATTAGTTTGTTTCGAACATCGATTTCTCAAAAGCTACTTGACGGATCCGGAGATTTTTGGCAGTATAGAAATTCGCACATCTGCAAAGAGACGTGTTTCTTGGTTTGGGCTAGTGTTGTTTCAATAGCCTATTTTAAATTCAGTTTCAGTTTCAGTTTCAGTCGGTGGTCCGAAGTAATTTCAGTTTCAGTCGGTGGTCCGAAGTAATTTCAGTTTCAGTTTAAGTTTCAGTCGGCAACGTAAAATAATTTCAGTTTCAATTTTAGTTTCAGTCGGAGTTTCAGTTTCAGTTTCAGTTCACTTTAAAAAGAGCGGTTTCCAGCCCTCTGAGTTGACATAAAGCACAATTTGATTAAACATCAAATTGTGCTTTATGTCAACTCAGAGGGCTGGAAACCGTTCTTTTTTCTGGGCTGGAAACCGTTCAGCCTCCCAGCAGCAATTAGAATCGATGCTCAAAACCATCATAATGTCAAGTTTTAAGGAACGACTGAAACTAGTCTCAGTCCGAGTTTCAAGATTTTACCCAAATTAGTTTCAGTTTCAGTTTCAGTCGGCACGCTAAAAAGTTTCAGTTTCAGTTTCAGTTTCAGTTTCAGTCACTGAAACTGAAACCTGTACAAAGTGATATCTAGTTTCAGTTTCAGTTTTAGTGACTGAAACATCACTAGTTTGGGCTAAAACGTATCGAGTAGCAAGAAAACTCAATGCGAAGCTGTAAGGGAGGCAGGCATGGGAAAGATTTATAAGCCTGATATGGGAGTTCAGCTGATGGCCCTGTGGTGTAGTTGGTTAGCATGTATTACTTTGGAGCAAAAGGGCCGTGGTTCGAAACCCAGCTGGGCAATTCATTACTTTCAATGGTGAGAGAAAAGCTGAACCTGTCTCTTCCCTTCTCTCTTCTAGGTTAGGTAGCTAGTGGTAGGTAGCTACTGGTAGGTAGCACAGTATATTGTTAGAGCTTTAGTTTACATATGGTCATTCCCTATCAGGACTTTTCAGTAGCTCACAGTTTGGTAGCAGAAATTCCATTTTCCCCAAAAATCGTCATTTTTTGAAAATTTCATATTGGTTGCTTTATAAGTGAGCCAAATCTTAAGGCATCTCAATAAACTTTGGCGTGCTAATAGGCAGGCATAAATTCAACGTGTATATAAAATTCCATGCCAATAGCTTGTGTTTTGTACTACGATAGCATGGGGGACACCTTATGGGCAAAAAATGTCAAATTTTCAACTTTTCTAAACATAGCCAAATTTTATATCAAACTAAAGCTCTTGATGTCCTGAACATTTTATCTTCTTACACCAAGTCTCTATAAAGCAGCATGTGAAAGTTAGTGTTAGTTACTTAAAGTTTGAAGCAAATGGCAGCCGGAATGAGTTTACCAAATCGTCCAAACACTGTTGCTCGCTCGTTGCTTGGCTTGTCACTGTAATGTATGCAGTAATAAATACCTACAGGTACAGGGTTTAAATTGATGTAGTTGTCCTACTGTAGTCTGTTGTCATCCTATGTGTACGCTTCTTCAAACCCCTCAGCGAGGCATATTAGCGTAAATACTAAATTGTAGGGATTTGAACTGCAATATCTCGAAACTGGATTTACCCTGGACTCTAAAAATTTATCTTGTTTTTATCTTTTTTTATAACCGAAAATGAGCGAAATCGGTGATTATAAAATTTGGTATCCACTTTGCAGCAATGAACTCAATAGGTGGCGGTAATTTGTGTAGAAATAAGCTAACTAACTTTTCCATTTTGCCGTCCCCAATGCTTATAAAAAAATTAAGACTTGTCCGAGTGCGACAAAGTATGGCATGGGATGTATCCAGCAGGGTGACCTAAACTATAGCTAATTGTTTTGGATATAGCGAGATTCATTTTTGATTGGTAAAAACCATAATGTATAGCAATGGAACCTGTTTGTCTTGATTTTACTAAGCAGTCTTTCGGGAGGGATTTTAGGTAGCAGTACACGAGTCAAAAGTCTATTTTCTAAACTTTTCTTTACATAGATACAAGCTCCAAGCTACAGCCGCAAACTTAACATGTAGTCTTAATCTGCTGTACCTAGATTGTAGCCGATTTTCCAAGATGAAAATTTACACTGAGACTTCTTCAGGAAATTCTTACATATTGCTAAACTCCTAGATGAGACTGCGTTAACAACGTTTCTCCAAAAGTCTCCAATGTTTCCTGTTGTGGACGACTATAAAAACACATGGTCACGTGGTCTACCGTGGTCAACCACTAAAGTAATCCGCATGAAAATTCCAAGTGGGTTTAACTTGCTGATAAACTGACACATCGTTCTTACAGAAAAGACAATAAAAAGTTCTAGACACACATGACTGGGAGCCATGAATGTTGTTGAAAACGGAAATCGCGCTTGCATAATAGCTTCCAATGGGAAAATCGGCGAATAATCAATAAAGGTAGCAATTATTTAATGCTCTGCTGTTTGCTTGTGCTAAGTTTAGGTGTGGTCGTCGGGGGCCAAATTTTGTATGCGGGCACAAAATGTGGGCGCGGGCTGCGGAGCGGTCGCGCGCCGCAAATTTCGGTCCGTGTCTAAACACTGAACAGTTTGATGCTCCGTTTGTTCACCATACTACCGATATGCGCTTCCGAGGATTTGTCTGAAAACAGTATGATTTTATAGAAGGCAAGGAAACTATAGTTCTTAGCCTAACCGTCAGGGCTAGTGACTCGCCTTCGAAGAAGCATTTGCGAGTTATTCGGCGCAGTCATTTAACTTTACAGCATTTTGTCAATCTTAAATGCATGGAATACCGAAGATTCTCTACGTATCTCGGTTTTCCATTCGGTACCTTTACGAATAACTTATGTTAATCCATTAACATTAAACCTTTTATCATCGTGAACAGTCATCTAATGTGTAAGCTAAGTTACTCATATTCGTTTGGATTTCTCATAACGTCTCTAATAAACTGGGCAAAAGCTTGTGGTTGAGAAACGGATTCGTAGTCTCTAATTCTGGTCTTTGCTAAATGCTAACCACCACAGCTTTGGTTGTTTGATTAATTGGTAGTTAGCACAGGGCTATCCAAACACTCATTGCAATAATGGCTAATATTTGAAAAGTAGTGTTAAACTACAGTAAACCATAACAAGTGATCACTGTTCTAGACACATTTTTATGTCACGACCTAGTGTATTCGAATGAGCTTGCTGAGTT
>JASAND010030332.1:0-11627 GCA_030248195.1 Trissonchulus latispiculum | reverse complement strand
CCGGATCCGGATCCGGATCCTGCCGGATATTGCAGATCCGGATCCGGATCCGGATCCGGCAGAAAAACCATCCGGATCCGGATCTTTTTTCAGTTAACGAACCAAAGGAAATTTATCACTGAAACTAAAATATTAATGCCTGGAGCGCTCAAAATAAATTTCTAGAAGCGAATTTTCGTGTTAAGAGTGTGGCTTTTGCCGCCCCCAGGCCCCCGTGTACCTTAATATTTAACTTTAACTTAAAATTTATATAACTTTAGTGAAATTTTTAAGATGGTTCCAAGTAAAATAGATCAGCAAATTTAAAGATTTTTATGAGCATGTACTGCCGTTTCACAAATATACTGAATACATAAATAGATAAATACAAGCATATATAAATGAGCGGTGCTGACTACTTTCATCCTAACGATATCGTTCCTAATATATATGTAATGAAAAAGAAAATTCGGAGTTTGTTTTCGTATCGGCTGCGGTGAGTCTTGCTAGGCTCCAGCCGCTGCTACAAAGAATTTAACTGCCGGTATGCAACAACATAATCGAATTAACTGGATCAAAACGTTTTTTAAATTGAAAATCCTGGTTGCTATTAAAACTATAACTTGAATTATTTATTCGTAAATAACTATTTTCAGCAGCAACGGTATTGGTTTTATTTTTCTCAAGCTCCATGTAAGAAGTTATGTTAATGTTAATCTACTTAAGCTGAGTTTTTTTGAAAAACTTTGATTGTTAACTGTTCCATGTTTGCGGCTGCGGCTTATTCATACATTTCAAAATTCGTTATATACTTACTTAGCGAATATTGTTTGTTTCAAGCTAAATGTTGAAGTCAATTTGCAGCATTCAAAGAAAGAGAAATTGTTGAAACGTATTAAATAAATTCACTACCAGCATTAAAACATTATTAAATCCACAAAAAACCCTATAAACATTAACAAAACCAAAGCACAAAATTTTAAAAATTTGTATGTATTTTGATGACTATATCCTGATCCGGATCCGGATCCGGCCGGATCCAAACTGGATCCGGCCGGATCCAAACTGGATCCGGCCTGATCCAAACTGGATCCGGATCCGGCAAAATTTTGGATCTGGTCGATCCCTAATATATATATATATATATATATATATATATATATATATATATATGTATATATATATATATATATATTTTTTCATATTCATAAAAAAGGAAAACAGCTTTATACCCGTGTTACAACAGCGGGCCCTAGCCTCCAGAAATTTTTAATACGAATTAATACGTATATAATCCTTATAAATATATATATCCATGGGGTGAAAAAACCCACCCCCTTTGGGGGGGGGCGGAGGGGAAACCCACCCGCCTCCTGGGTCACGGGGTGGAGCTAGCAGCTCCAAAACATACGCACCAGCAGAAAGCGCAACTCTTTCTAACCTATGTGTGCAAAGATCAAATCATTTGATTCACTCCGGGCTCCGGCTCCTTTTTTGATATTTTGTGTGTGTCAAAGTGTAATTGTAATTTCGCTGTGTAATGAAAAATGAAAAAATCGAAAGTGTGATTTCGCTGCTAGAGGACCCAGCATAGGTCTAATTGTGACTTTTAATAGCCACTTGAACGTAATAAACCATTCTCTACACGTTAGAATAATAGGTATTATCAAATTACGATTTATAGTAAATCTGGGAAAACACCATTTTTTCAGACTTTTGGACGTGTAGAACTCATTTTTTGGATTTATGTGAAAATTCTTGTAGTTTAAAAAATGGCAGCCCCTACGGATTATTTTCATGTATTAATGACTTCTCTGGACTGTAGCAATAGAGAGTATATACTTTGTGATTAATTTCCTGGGAAAAAAGCCAAAATCGGGGAAAAAAGCCAAAAACGGGGAAAAACGCCACTTTGGTAGAAGCATATCCTGAAGGCGTAGACCAATTCTGAGCGTTCCATCATGTTCAGCATCGCTTATTTACCCTAGGTTTGTTGTTTACCGATGCAAATTGCCTTCGTAAAGCACTAAAAACAACTTTTTAGTTTGCAGCATAAACTGGCTAGGTTTCATCACATATAACGTAAACATACAAATTTTTTAAAAACTTGCTAAAACGAAGGCTAGCTACAAAATAGTGTTTTCCAATGAATTTGTAAATGCTCTTTTCGGCCAGATGTGCCGTTTAAGGATGAAATGCGGCGTGTAGCGGTCAGAACGACTGGCGTGACATATTAGTCCAAAAGTTGCTCATTTCAGGGACTACCCACCTACAAACGGTATTGCTCTGTAAAACTTGAATTGCTGATTATTTTCAACATAGAAATAATCCCAAAAATCCAAGAAAACTGCTCACTATGTAGGTCTAGAAAGTGACTGGCTTTTTTCCGATGGGTCAAAATCATCGGGAATAAAAAGCCACACCTGCCCAGAGACCACGTGACGTCAGGAATTGTTGGCATTTGTGTGCGAACAAAGCAGGGTATTTTTTACAGGGGGGGGGGAGGGGCGGGCCCCCTCCGAAATTGACCCCCCCGAAAATGCCTTCCCCCCCCGAAATCGCCCCCTCCCGAAAATTTCTCCCCCCCTCCCCGGAAAAAATCCCTAAAAAATACCCTGCTAAGCCAGACATGTTCCCACTTGATTGCACTAGAAATTATTCAGATAGCTCTATTGACACTAAAGTTATGAATTTTTCAAAAATTACCGTTTTCCCGCCATTTCAGGAACAAAGTTTTCCAAAAAATGTCGACCCTGCTGTTGACTGTAGAGGAGAGCCAGAAAGCTAAAAATCGGCGTGTGGGCTTATATTGAGGTCGTCATTCTACACGCCAAATATTACTGCAATAGCTTCACCCGTTAGGCCACGGCGGTCGTGGCTTTTTTCCCCGAAATTTTGACGTGGCTTCTTTTCCCGATTGACTATATGCCGTTTTTAGCATTTTTCAAAAATTGCCCTACGTATGTTTATGTGTTAAACTTTATGAAACCTGTCCATTTGATGCTGCATTTTCAATGGCACATGGGCTCTCAAGAAAGCTACCTATAGATCGGGTTTTTTGATTCATACTAACTAAAAAGAGCTGAATTTTACACGGGAAGGTCAGAATCGCGCTACGGCAATTTTTAAGACCTGTGAGGAGTGGGTTTATTTCCCCCCATTTGGGTTTTTTCCGACCATTGGGTTTTTTCCCCGCTACTTTTTGCATTATTACCGGCCTAACGGTACAACCTAGAGGAGTGCAAATTGGCTTAAAAGGAAGTCTAAGCACGCCAAGTACGATGGCATATCAAGTTCTCAGCTAGTCCTTATAACAAAAAAGTTACAGCCAAAATCCAAAAATGTGGGTTTCCCCCATGACTATATAGCCATGGGGGGCCCACCCAGTTTTTGGGGGGAAAACCCAACCGCCTCCTGGACCAAAGGTTGGAGCTATGAGCTCCAAAACATAGCAGCAGAAAGCGTGACTTTCTTATCTACATGTGCAAAGATCAAGTCATTTGGTTGACTACTGCTCATTTTATGACAATTTGAAAATGACACCTACTTTTTGGTCCAACCATGCCAAAATTTTGCAAACGTTTGGACCGATGTAACTTTTGACTGGGTTGGGCTAGAAAAGTTTGCCAAATATCTGCAATGATGGCAAGTCTTCCTCTTTGCACACAGCAAAAAATTAGACTGCTTCGCTGCACAGTTAGTATGACACTTGCCAAACGTGGCGGGGAAAACCTACCCAAATTTTTTTGAAAATTTTCTAACAACACATAGGGGAACCAATAGGAGACTTAGCACGGTACTATCGAGGACGCTGCGTCTTCCTATGCCGTCAGATTTGGACTATTTTGCTTACCTGGCTAGCTAGGGGCTAAAACACCTAAGAGTGCCATTTCGCTGCTGGAGAACCCAGTACAGGTCAAATCAAATTACATCGTTTTTAGCATTTTTCATTTTGAAGTTTACATACGAAGTGTCAGAATTGCGTTACGACAATTTTTGAGACCTGTGAGGGGTGGCTTTCTCCCCCATTTGGGTTCCCCCATTGGGTTTTCCCCCCGCTACTTTTTGCATTATACCGGCCTGACGGTACAACCTGGAGAAGTGCTAATATTATTAAAAGAAAGTTCTAAGTACGCCAAGGCTATACTGAGGAAACGCCTCAGTTAACAAACTTAAAAAACTGAAAAACTAGCAAACTGAAGAACCCCCCCCCCCCAGAATTCGGACCTCAGAAATTTCGAAAAATTGCCAAAAAATGCAAAATTTTCTGTAATTTAGCCCTTTTCTCATCATAATAAGGCTTGTTCTTAACGTTTTAGGCGTTTTTGCACCGTTTTAAAGCGATTTCAGGCCAACTTTTTAGAAAAATGTTTCAAAAAAATGACCATTTTTCGACCAAATTTAGCTAGCTTTTTGGGTCCAAAAATCGTTGGGGGGGCAGCCAAAAGTTGGGGGAGGGTAAGTCAAAAAATCTGGGGGGTGGGTAAATTTGGTCGAAAATTTTGGGGGGGCACCCCTCCCCCAGCCCCAACCCCCCCTAAGGAAACTATGCCCCCGGAAAATTTTTCAGCGGGCCCCCCCCTTTTCAAAATCCTGGATTGGATCCGCCACTGCACTCTATTGCTAAAACTGAGAGTAAAGATTTGATACAAAGGATTTGCTAAGCTCTGCTTTATTTTTTAAGGAAAAAGGCAGAAAAACCATCGGCTCCAGCGGACTTTTTATTTGGAAGTTTTTCAATATATTTTAGAACAACTTCAGGAGATAAATTTATAGATTCAATTGTTTGTCAATACAATTTGGATTTGGAAGCCTAGGCACAACGCCATTTTGCTTGGCCGGGAGAGGGAAGTGGGGGGGGCTTCCGAAAAGTGGGGGGGGGGCGAGCCAAAGGTAAAAATATACCGAAATTTTTAACGAAAAATTAGCATTTTAAGGTAAAAACGCAAAAAAAATCGCTGTTTTTAAGCTTAAAATGAGCTTTAAGTCCATAAATTAGCTACAAGTTGAGAAAATTTTTGAAAATTTGACCTCAAAAACCTAATTTTTTGACACATTTGGGCGACCCCCAAAAAAGTGGGTGGGGGGGCTTGCCGAAAAGTGGGGGGGCTCCGAATAGTGGAGGGGGAACCAAAAAGTGAGGGGGGGCCCGGCCCCCCCCCCACTAAAAAACTTTTCTAAAATTTGGACTTAAAATCGCTTTAAAACGGTGCAAAAACGCGTAAAACGTTAAAAACAGGCCTTATTTTGAATGAAAGAGCTAGATTACAGAAGCTTTTGCATTTTTTGCCCATTTCTTGAAATTTCTGAGGTCCGAATTCTGGGGAGGGATTGGGGGGTACCCCATCACATCAGTGGCGGATCCAGGATTTTGTAAAGGGAGGGGCCCGAGCTCAATGGGTTCAGGGTAACGCCAGAATTGCGAATATATGCTAACCCTGAGATCTTTAAACGTCTTTCGACAGTGTACAGAGATAGTTCTAAGTTGTGATTCCTGATTCTAGAACTACTGCAACTAACTAATTCAACGTTCTGCAACTGTTGAGATCAATAAAACCAATTTTGTCTGCCCAGTCTTTGGAAATATGTCGCGTTCAGATTAAATTCTTCGGTTTGCGCGGTTTAAAACTGTTTTGGCGAAAAGAATTTTGTCAAACGTGCCAAACGAGAACCACGCCGAAGGCGTGCGCGGATGGAGGAGAGGAGACTTTGCTGATTCAGAAAATACTAATCTTAACGCAATACGCTGCGTCGTTAACAAGTTATGAGCGTTTAAAGTTTGCTTAAGTTTTTCCACCATGTCTATACGATGGTGTCTATGTAAATTTTTGCAGTCCTTGATATATATTGCAAGCTCAGTAAAATATCTCCTCCCCCAAGCCGAGCTCAAACCCCCCCTCAAATTGGGTCCAAACTAAGTAAAAAAGGGATAATTTTTGAAAAAAATTTTTGCAACTTCTGAAAATTTTTGAAAAAAAATTTGAAAAATAGGCTATACATCACCTATAAACAGCTAAACATCGTTATTTATAGCAATTAGAAGATAATATACGCAATTATAAACCACAATCTGGGCTAATTTAGGCATATTTTAGTGCAAATTTATCAATTTTCAAGCCCTATTTTCGCATACGACATACGAACATAGGTGTGGCTGGCGAAAAAAGTGGGGGTGGGGGTTCAGAAAAACGTAGGTAGGGGGGGTTTGGCGAAAAAACGGGGAAGGGGGGGGGGTCGCGAAAAGTCGATTTGGGGGGAGGGGTAAGAAAAATTTTCGAGGTGGGGTCGGCGAAAAATTGGTTTTTCGTTTAAAAATTGAAAAATTTTCTCAATTTACAGCCATAGTTTCCCTGGAACTTTGGGTCTCGGGGGGGGGGGGGTAAATATTGGCCGACCACCGAAATGTGATGGGGGTACCCCCCCCCCCCCCCCCCCCCTAGAATTCGGACCTCAGAAATTTCGAAAAATGGCCAAAAAATGCAAAATTTTCTGTAATTTAGCCCTTTTTTCATCAAAATAAGGCTTGTTTTTAACGTTTTAGGTGTTTTTGCACCGTTTTAAAGCGATTTTAGGTCAAAATTTTGGAAAAATTTTTCAAAAAATGACCATTTTTCGACCAAATTTAGCTAACTTTTTGGGTCCAAAAATCGTTGGGGGGGTTCGGGGGGGGGGGTAGCCAAAAGTTGGGGGAGGGTAAGTCAAAAAATCTGGGGGGGGGGGGTAAATTTGGGCAAAATTTTTGGGGGGGTGCCCCCCCCAACCCCCCCCCCCCCCAAAGGAAACTATGTTTACAGCTATTTTTAACGATTTTTAGCTTAATTAAACAAATTCTAGCAATTTTTCGCTAATTTCTGGAATTTTTTAGAAAAATTTCGAATTTTTAGCTAAAAATTTTCAAAAAATTTTTAAAAATATAGGTAGGGCTTTAAAAATTTTTAGGGGGGAGGGGTCTGAAAAAATCGATTTGGGGGGAGGGGTAGGAAAAAATTTTTAGGGGGGGGGTCGGCGACCCCTCCATTTGGGGGGAGGGGTCCCAAAACCCCCCCACCCCTAACACACCTATGCATACGAAAACTATTGACAGAAGCTTTTGAGTACGTTTAATGTGCTGTACATCGAAAAAGGAGCATTTTTAGCTAAAAAAACTTGGGTACAGTTTAGGGGGGTCTTCCCCCCAAATTTCGGATTTGGATGGAGTCCCCCGAGCCAAATTTGGACCTTCTACTCCCCCCAACCCAAACAGGTGGTACACCTATGAGGGTGGGGCCCCCAAATTTTCGATTTTATGCCATTTTTGACCACTTTTGGGCCAAAAATCTGGTGGCAGCAAAAATCTGAAAATCTGGGGGGGGGTCGCGAAAATTTGTAATTTGGGGAGGGGGACCCCGCCCCACCATCCCCCCCTAACACACCTGTACCCCCGATCCATAGGTGTAATTGGGGGGGGGGGGTTGGTACCCCCCCAGCCACTTTTGCAAACCCCCCCCCCAGACCTGAACCCCCAGCCATTGGGCATTTTTAGGGTAAATTTTGCAAAATTGTAGGTAAATTGTGCAAAATTTTTCAAAAAAGTCCAAATTTTTGGCTTAACGTGTTTATTATCGCGAGAAATACACGTTTATAACGGTTTTATGGACTTCTAAACTCAATATTGACCTTATTCTGGACTCAGAAACATGTTGGCAATCAAGTTTTCGAGTTTAAAAACACTGTCTAATGTCAAAATTACTTAATGCTTTCATGTTTTTCGGCATTAGCAATGGGTGAAAATGCGATTTTTGGCATAAAAATTGAAAAGTTTTAGGCGGTTTGGGGGGGTCGTGGGGGGTATGGGGCCTAGGGGTAAGGTGGGGGAGGGTTGGGGGGGTAGCCCCCGAGGGGTAAGGTGGGGGGGGGGGAGCCCCCCCCCAGCCCTTTTTCAACCCTCCCCCAAAACTTTTTGGGGGGGACTCCCCCCCCCCCCAACTGGGGGGGGGCGGGGGGTAGTCGCGCCGAAGGCGCGAAAAATGGCCAAAAATTGGGTATTTTTTGGGTAAATTTTGAAAAAATTTTCAAAAATGTCCAAATTTTTGGCTTAAGCTGTTTATTATTATGAGAAATACACGTTTTTAACTGTATTATGGATCTTATCACTCAGTATTGTCCTTATTTTGGACTTGGAAACATGTTGGCAATCAAGTTTTTGAGTTTAAAACCACTGTCTAATGTTGAAATTACTTTATGGTTAGATGTTTTTTATCATTAGAAACGGCTGAAAATGCGATTTTTGGCATAAAAAATGAAAAATTTTTTTGGGGGAGGGTTGGGGGGCGTTCTGGGGGGGGGGTCGCCAGAGGGGGCCCCCCCAGAAAATGTTGGGGGGGAGCCTCCCCCACCCCCAAATCTCCGTTAGTCGTTACACCGAAGGGTAGCCCCCCAAGCATTTTTTCAACCCCCCCCCCCCCAGAAATTTTGGGGGGGGGACGTCCCCCTCCTCAACGGGGGGGGGGGGGGGGTAGTCGCTCCGAAGGCGCGAAAATTGGCCAAAAATAGGGTATTTTTAGGGTAAATTTTGCAAAAATTTTCAAAAATTCCAAATTTTTGGCCTAAAGTACTTGTTATTGCGAGAAATACACGTTTTTAATAGTTTTATGGACTTTTTGATTGAATATTAGCCTTCTTTTGAACTTAGAAACACCTGAACAATCAAGTTTTAGAGTTTAAAACCACTGTCTAATCAATGTTAAAATTACTTCATGATTCGATGTTTATTAGTATTACAGACGGCTGAAAATGCGATTTTTGACATAAAAATTGAAAAAATTTTTTGGGGGAGGGTTGGGGGGGGTCCTGGGGGGGTCTCCAGAGGGGGGCCCCCCAGAAAATGTTGGGGGGGAGCCATTTTTAGCCATTTTCAATACATATTTCATTGTTAATAATATAGAATTTACAATATTTCAAAATTAGCTAAAAATGGAAAATGCACTTTTACAAAAAACTAAAAAAACGGCCTGAGCATATCGTGATTCATTTTACGAAAAGAACTTGCAGAGAAAACTGACAATTAGTTCAATCAACGTGTAACAGCAAAATAATATGTACTTACTTCTTTTGAGGAAAGAGGGCACAAACAGTGGGAATGGCGACAAGAAGGCTGCAATAAAACAAAACAAGCATTCACAACTTGAAAATGGATCAATTGGTGAAATACATACGTTTTCCAAGCACAGGTAGGGTTTGCCTATTTCTCGCGCTAGGCTCGTAAAAACTATGCGATGCGCGCTAACGGCTTACCCCCCCAAAAAATTGACCCCCTCTCATACCGCCCCTATATGGGTACATATATAGTTCTAAACGGGGGTCGCTCACTCGCTTAGTATATTTTGTACATCTATGTGTTAAGCATACACGCTTGCACCCCCTCCCCAAATTGGGCCCCTGTTAATTTCAGCGTGCAATTATGCAAAGCAGTGAGCGACCCCCGTTTGGACCACGTACCCATATAGGGGCGGTGTGAGAGGGGGTCAATTCGTGGGGGGTCAGCCGATAGCGCGCATAGCATAGTTTTGGCCTTCTCTGCATAGAGTGTGACGCTTGTCATACTCTTATCATTGGGTTCTCTTGGTTCAACTGAATGTATCTGCTGAAGCGGAAAATGCCTGTTAATAGCCTTTTCAGAACTTTATACGCGGTGTGTCATCTTAGGCTGGAAGACCACCGTTCATAGCCTTTTCAGAACTTAATACACGGTGCGTTGTCTTAGGCAGGAAATTTATTTAAAAGCCAATCAGCACAGTAACCTTGGATATGCAGTTACATGACAAAAGTTGCTCTGCTCATTTAGGGCTTTCATTTAAAACGAAATTTGACAACTTTTGGAAATTTTGATTTTTGACCAATTAGGACCCCTTGCCACGGCACCACAGGTCGTTAGGGACACTTCAGAGAAGTGCTCCAATGACAACAATTGTTCACCTCCCAAAGGGCTTTCATTTGATACCAAATTTGCCAACTTTTCGAAAAATCGATTTTTGACCGGTCCTCATCCCTGAGCTCGCTAGGGACACTTTAGAGGGGTCCTCCAATGACAAAAAATGTTCGCCTCACCATGGGCTTTCATTTGATACCAAACTTGAAAACCTTTCAAAAAATTGATTTTGGATTTTGGATTGAAAACATTTTAGTCGCCGAGTAGATTCTCTATTTTTTATACTTACATTTCGTATACTGAATGCAGATCTATCCCTAGTAGTTTTTAGCATTTACGCGATAAAAGTTCTTAAATACTGGCATGCTCGGATCGGTAGCTCGCATGCCGAGAAAATCCGAAGAGAAAGTTTTCAAAAAATTTTCAGGGAAAATGGTATGAGAAACGTGCATCAAAAATGCAATTGAAGGATGTAGCATGAAGTCTCGTAATCTATGTATATATATACGTCTTAATACTGATTGACTATTCAAACTTTGTCGAAGCTTAACATAAATTACAAAGACAATATAGAGTCGAGCGGGGGATTGGGGGCGGCAGCCCCCAAAATCTGAGAATTTTTTAAAAAATCACTATTAAAACCAGGGGCGGATCCAGGGGGGACGGGTCGCGATTTGAAGGCAGGAGAAATTAAGGAGAAAGGGGGAAAAGGGCAAAAAAACCAAAAAATTTCGCGCTTTCGGCGCAAATTTTCTACTGTTTAACCGCATATTTATTGCATTTGTGAAGAAAAAGCATGAAATGCATCCGATTTTTCGGAGAAAATTACCATTTTTGCCTTAAAGTGTCAAGAATTTTAAAAAATTTGTTCAGTTTCTTCAGTATATATAAAAAAATTAAAGATCCGAAGACCGATTTTATTGCAAAAACAAAAAAAATGTCTTCAACTTCTGGGGGCTAGCCCCCCAGTCCCCCCGTTGGAAAAATTTTACCCCCCCCGTCACGAAATCCTGGATCCGGCAGTGGTTATTAAAACTTAATAGAAACTTTGCATTCTTTTTTTTAAATTTGGTGCTACTTCCACATTTTGGCTTGGTCATTCTTTCGTCATTTTTATTTTGGCGTCGTCAAAACTATTGTTCATTCCTGCAAACGACGCTATTTTTGACCAAAATAACCTAGACTGAATCTCCTGCTTTAAATGTAGGTGGAAACGTTTATGACTCACAATTTCTGAATTTGAAATAACCTGTTCCAATAGTTTGAATTTTGATTTATACGTTTAAGTACAGAATAATGTAAATGAATGCACTAATCGCGGTGCAGGCGCGAAATTTCTATTTTTATTTGCTTTTCAATGGTTTAGTGAAAAATGATCACCTGCCACTGAAGACGGGGGGGGGGGGGGGTCAGGGCTCAAAAAGGGGTGGGTCCGGACCCCCTGGACCACCCCCCTGGATACGCCCCTGGTTGACTTTGGGGGTTTGCCCACGTGGCCCTTTCATTGCTATGCCAAAAATCGCTTTTTCAGCCGTTTCTAATGCCAATAAACATTCAACTGTGAAGAGATTTTGCTGATTTCTTGATTGCCAGCATGTTTCCAAGTGTAAAACAAGGTCAATGATGAGTCAGAAACTTCATATAACAGTTTAAAACGTGTGTGTGTGTGTGTGTGTGTGTGTGTGTGTGTGTGTGTGTGTGTGTGTGTGTGTGTGTGTGTGTGTGTGTGTGTGTGTGTGTG
>JASAND010030329.1:0-74168 GCA_030248195.1 Trissonchulus latispiculum | reverse complement strand
ACTACAGCAATTTAACTAAAGCGTTGGAAATCGCCTTGGAACCAGCCGAAATGGCTCGGTTTAAGAGTGCCCAATTACACCGGCGCACCCAACAAGTACTTGAAAGAGTTTCTGATTTTGGAGCAAACATCAAGAAACTCGTCAAGGGCGCCTACCCTGCATTTGATGCCAGCCACCAAGAAAAGCTCTGCCTGGAATTCTTCATTACCGGTCTGTTGCCGCACTACGGTCGTCTAGTGATAGCAAACGAACCGAGAACATTCGTGGATGCACTCAGATATGCTAGACTCATCGAGGCTAGCGAGCACCTCACTGCTGGTCTAAGCCACCGAGGAACGGCACAAATGGGAACATCAGAAGAGACATTAGCTACGTCCAGTCTACCTACTTCGGAGGACAAAACAATGGAGAATTCTCTCAACGAGATCAATGACAAGATCCAAAAACTGGCCATGGACCAAGAGCGTCAAAATGGTTATGTCCTTGGGCTAATGCAAAGACCGCACAGACATCATCAACTGCACCCAGAGAGAAGTGAACCAAATCTTTGGTCAAACCCCCGAGGAGGACTTCCGGCAGTCGAGTTATTTGCCACTACTGCAAAATTCCAGGCCACTTGATCACGAATTGTCGAAGACGCGAAAGAGAAGCTATACCTTACAGCAGTAGGGACAACAACTGGCGTCAGACTCAAGATAATCACGCCAGCTGGTATGCTAACACAAACGGAGCTGTTACTTTTGGAACTTACCAGAATCAACCAATTAATTGAGCATACGGGATCACCACTAATAATGCTTCACCTGCGGGAGAAGCTGCAAATAGTGCTATGACAGAACTACAGGAAACCATCAAGGTGCTGACGGAACAGAATCATGAACTGCTGCAGAATCAGTACTCAAATTTCGTAGGAGCTGTGTCAGCAACCTCTACTGCCAATTCTGGTAAAAACTCACAGCTATAAAGAAAACTATCTGCCACCTGCCAAATTATGCAAATCTGAAGCCTCCGGTACCGAGACCAATCCCAAGCTTACTGGATGTCCTCAGAAAGAAAACGTCTAAGCACGCCGGAGCTGAAAGGAGGATAAAGGTTAACTCCCTAACAGAACCGATTTCAGAAAATCAACCGAAGACAAATTGTCCCAAAAATATCACTGATGGCTATGTCATGAAGTTGCTACTAATTTTCACAGCCATATGCCTAGCCGCACCGGTAACGCCAATAGGGCAACCTAGCAAAACGGCCAGCAGTGGACAGATGGTACGTCTAGCCGAGGAAGAAATTCCACTGCCTAAGCTAACAAGCTGCGACAGTTGTTGTCCAAGATCTATTCTACCTGGTATGGAAATAGTGGAAGTAATCTTATGCAAACATAAATACATGAGGAACAGTTATACGTGGAACTACGCTACACCGAATGAATACTACGATAACAGAACTAATCATTATGAACTGCGAGAAAGAGTCTTTCTAATTCTAGCAATAAACCTTTGTGATAGATGCAACTTTCCGAAGTCGCAACTACTACCAACAGAAGTGTGGGGAGACCGGCGTATAGTCACGAATCTTGCCAAGAAATCAGCTCAACGTGGCAACAATATCAAGAATAGTCCTACTGTCGATGGAAACTCTACACTATCAAATCGCTGTAACATGACGAACGCTCTAACAATGCTTCTCCTACCACTACTGACACTACAGACATTACCTGCACATAGCTTGAGGCACAAACCTGCTCACAATTTCAAAGTCTACAAAATTTCTCCCTTATGGCTAGTTCTACAGCGAATTCAATTTGTCTTGTACTGCTGTTCTTGTCAGTCAATTTTTAATATTAAGAGATTAGCACAATGTCTACTTATCCATAGTCCCGGGTCAGCCACAAAGTGCCTGGGCATTACACCGAAAGGCGGGCAACCCTCTTCTTTGACGAGGCCCTTTATTCTGGTTTCAGAACTATTCAGTGAAGAACAGTTCCTACTTCCAGGTCAACTGCTAGATACTGAGCAAGTGGACTGTTCGCAGATCAGTGTGACGAACCCGGCCAGGCCGGCGCCTCCCGAACTACCGTTTCATTGCTCAGCATCAAGCAGCGGGGGACTATCAAGATCCCCTCTTCCTCGCCAAAGCCCTCAATTCCGGGTTCAGGACGGTGTAGACAAAGGCCAACTCCGTAAATGAACTGTGCATACAGAGTAGAGAACTGAATTCGCAATTAAAACTAATTTTCGCCTCTCCTCCCACATTAATACATCAATACAAACAACATAGCTATCAATACATATATAATGCACATAATATACGTACTTGCCTCAAATAGTACGCTAATATAATTACATTAATTAATCATCGGCATCGGTTATCCTCATTACGTGATTCTTGCACGCAAGAACGTTTCTAATTACGTATCCTATTTCCTGTTCACTACGTATCCTTAACGACCGTCGACTTCAACTCAAACCTACAGCCACAAAAAATGGCCAATCATTCAATTCACCTCATTGGACCGAAGCCTCAACATCCTTCCACGACAAATTGTGGTCACTAAGTACAGGGAAATGTGGACATTTCTTTATGTAAGGGGAAGTATTGTAAAGGGTCAAAAAGGGGTTTATTTCAAAATTCACAAAACATTACAAAATTTTCAATGAAAACAACATACTTTAAACTAATAAATTTCACATATATATACTAAAACTTAAAAAACCCTTAAACATCCACTGTTACTGTATACGTAATTTCCTGTAACTACTGTCACCGTAACCTATAACGAATATTTTGTTGTAACCTATATTAAAGCTTACGTAAATGTTCTTGTATATAATGTAACCTGTAATATTACGTGCGTAACTATTATTAATTGGAAACTGACTGTGTAACCCATTTGCTGTCATAATTGTAATTAATGTCAACATTAATGTACAGTGATTACGTAATCTTGTTCTTACAAATGACGCACTTCTTCGCGTAGTCGACAAAACCCACATTCAAACTTTCTCAAATTCATCTCAAATTTAACCCACTTCTAATCACACCCTAAAGGGAATTAGTCGACTATAAAAGGAAGTGCAATTCCGTACACTATAGAGTTGTCTGACGAATAAAGATAAAGTCACTCTGACTTCATTCTCTCACTTGGACTAAACCATGAATTTCGGCTTATCTTGAATTTCCAGACAACATCTATTTCTGTTAATCAACTAATTTCGGCTAAACAAATAATTTAGGTCTATCTTTAATCTTCGGTTAAACGAACTTCAAGTTATCTGAACACAATTTGGTTTATCTATATTTGGGCTAATCTACATTTGGGCTAATCGTCCCACTAACCGTTACATTTACCAGAATAAGCCCAGCAGCCCCCTGTGACGCCTCTGGTTTGAGGCTTTGCGTCCCGATATTCAGGGGTATCCAGTAGCGTAGATACAAAAAATTTTCAGGGGGGGGCGGTTTGGACCGAAGTCCGGGGGGGGGAGGGTAAAATTTTTTATTTTTTTTGCTCAAAATTTGCATGAACACTAAGCACAAAATTTCAAAGGTTCTTAGCTTGAATAGATTGTAGTCGAAAGCGGCATGCTAAAACCCAAAAGGGGGGGTCTGGGGGGCGGAGCCCCCAGAAGTTGAGAAAAATTTTCAATTTCACCACTAAAACGCTATTGAAACATTGAATTCTTTGCATTATATATTATCAATTCCCAAACCAAATTTTGTAGTTTAATTTGCTATATATTTTCCACTTTTATAGTATCGTACGAAAACTGGATGCTCCCATTATGTACAGGGTATTCCAAGCAGCACATATCCAGTATCTACCATTTAAAACAATGATGTTTGCAATAATGCAGTTTATGAAACTAAAAAGCTGGCAAAGCAAAGTAAAGTAAAGCAAACAAGTAAAGTTTTAATTATATACAGTATATATATGCTAATAATGAAGCTGCGCCGAAGAAATTTTCAATGAAGTTCAAATGCACTAATTTTTGGGGCATTTTAATACAATTTCATTGTGTTTATGATAAATTTAAACGGCGGCGCTCCGCGCGGGCTTAAAATTTTTCTTCTGGCCAATTTTTTTTCAGGGGGCAAAACCAGTTCGGGGGCGGGGCGGGCGCCCCCCCCCGTATCTACGCTAGTGGGGGTATCAGTTTTCAGGTCCACAAGGTATCATTGGCATCAATCTGTCGGCCCGGGGGGGTTTACACGCAACTCAGTTTGCATACATACATTACATATATACATTTACAAACAATAGTTACAATGCAAAACACGACAATTGTACAATAGCCACGACACCACTAACAACGACTACAATACAGTACAAAGGCTGAAAGAGCTAATTGTTGAGTATTACTCCACCAACAATTTCTAGGGTACTTGTGGATACCCCAGAAGTCTTTCTTGCTGCCAGCTAACTTTAGCGAATTTTAGCAGCTCATAGGGAGAGATGATAATAAGGGTACCAGGGTCCACTATGGTATCTCCAAGGTACTCTAAACGTTTTGTTGTGAGGGCAGCACACTCACGGGCAATGTGGATAGACGTTTCGTTGTCTTGACCACAGAGGCTACAGCGGCCATTCGCAACCAGACCCATTTTGAACAGATGGTAATTTAACCCAGTGTGACCCGTAAGAATGCTAAGGATAGTTCTAAGACCCACCCTCCTGAGGTTAATTAACCTGTGGGTTAATCTTGTTCCATCCCCAACCGCCCTACGGAACTGTCTGCAGCCAGGCAGTCTGGCCCAGTAAGCAACTTGCCTATTTTTAAGCCACTCCAGTATGTTTCTACGACCCAATGTAGGGGAGATACTTATTGCAGGTTCCGGGCAGATGAACTCGGAGCCAGATCCTTGCCGGGCGAGTTCATATGCTCTTTCGTTTCCCGCAACACCCACATGTACGGGCACCCAAGCCAAACTTACGATGTTTGACTGTCCAATAGTGTTAAGACAACCAATACATTCCTTTACAATTTTTGACTGCACCACGACTGTCATCAGTGCGGATAGGGCTGATTCACTGTCTGAGCAAATCACTACTATACGTCTGTCTTCACATTCTCTTTCGGCTATAAGCTCGGCACAAGTTTTTATGGCCAACAGCTTAGTCAGGAACACTGTAGCCAGTTTTCCCGTAGAACATGAGCATTCCACATTCCATTCTTCAATAAAGACTCCAAATCCACTGTTTCCAGATGGCGTTAGCTTGGATCCATCAGTGTAGCACACCACGGCCTCCTGGGGTACGTCCAAGTACCATCCTTGACGCTGAGGAAGTCAACGTTGAAATTACGATTGAATATCCACGTTTTCCTACAACAGTCCTCGTGTGCATTGGCATAAGGTAATCTATCTACTATTTCCCGGATGCCAGTGTGACCTTTCATGTGCCGAGGTGCGTTCATCACACAGCCGGTGATGGGCAAATCTCCATCTTTGCGAAACGCCTCGGGTAATTGTTAAAGACAATTATTCGGTGTCAGCTAATACCCAGTCAAATTTACAAAATTAACATCAAGCTGACACTACTCCTAACCGGTGTAAGACCAACTGGAGTGAAGCGTACAGAAAAACCTTTTTGGTGTTTGACGTTATGGGACTCAAAGTCCTTCCCCCATCAATGAGGGCTCATATTTTTTAAAAAAGCTGCGAATTCTTACGTTGTCTGTGCAAAAACTGACAAAAACCGCTAAAAACTAACTAATTATAATCGGTTTTATACCGAAATAGCGCGCATTTCGTTAAAAATCGGCTGAGGAAAGAAATGTATTTGAAAATTTAGAGTGAAACGGTAAAATTTGGCAATTTTTGAGTCATGGGGGTGGTTGGAATTATGAGGGTGTCCTCGAAGGAGGGGTGTTGCCGAATGTGGGGGCCCCCTCCCCCCAGTGAAAATAAGCTAAGTAGTTTCAAACGTTTTCTAAAGGGGTGCCCATAAAAAGAGGTTCTCGATCGGAGCGGGGAGAGATCAGGTAGCTCCAAATTAATCTCAAAAAGGATCCCTACAAGGGATAGATTGTTAACAGCTAATTAGATTCTAGAGACTCCGACTCCGACACCCATATAGTTGTAGACATGTTGTTTTTTGTTTGTCCCTCGTAAAAATGGCGATCCTGGCTATTGTCTGAGACGACTTTACAGTACCCCGTAGGATATTCACCACCGCCATGGAAACCTCCGGCAGGACAGCCAACGAAGGGTTGGTAGCCGCACTGGGCACTCTGTGAGATATTGCAAGTGGACTTCCGAACTTTGAGCTGCCTGTGATGCCCAATCTGTGTCTGTACTGAGCTAACATGATTCTCAGTTGCATCTAACTTGGGCAAAGGTGGATCGTTCAGATTTAGAGAGGCCAATTTCAGCCCCATAAGAAGGGGTCAACGCAAATCCTCATCCGTAGAAGGGGCCCTCTCATCCAGAAAAAACTGGGAATTTCTACCCTCCCATACAAGGGGATTAGTGTAAGAGAATATCCAACTCATGCAGTTACAGCCACCAATCAGTCCACAGGTGTGGAAGGATCGCTATAATTTTGAGGAATTTTTCAAGTATGACTCGTTGATAACGTTTCCGAATGACTTCAGGATGCTCTGGGGTGCCATAAACAAGGAAATCTAAACGAACTTAATCGTGCATTTTTTAATAAATTTAGGCTATAATTTAATATAAAATCAGCCTCAACTACTCGCTAAGACTGCTGCTGGGTTATCTGTGACTACATCTGTGTTCCGAAGATCAGCTTATATGACTCCGACCGTACAATATGAAGAACGAAGAAGAAGACTACATCAGAGAAATCATATATTTTCTGTCCAGTTTTTAAAAAATTTTCAGCTTATCAGAAAAATCTCGATTCCTTCCTGAGGGGCCGATTTCATCATTAGTCACAAGTTCACAAGCCACAAGCAAATTCGGTTTATTAAACGATTAGTCACAAGTCACAAGCAAAGTCCCTGCCTGTGACAAGTGCACCACAAGTTGATTTTCCAGTTTCAGTTTCATCAAACCACAAGCCACAAGTTACAAGTTCACAAGTCCCTGCAGACAACAGCAAATCCCCACAAGTCGAAGCATCACTTATGGCTTTCAAATAATAATTAATTAAAATATAATATAAAATCAATTTTCACTCGTATTTGGCTATAATTGAACTTTCTGAACTTCAAAACAATAAACGGATCAGACACGCTGAATTGCATTGAACTTTCTACCTCACTAACATTTTCTAACATTACACAATTTTTCTTGTTAGAAATGTATTTTTAACGTACCCTAAGTTAACTTTAGTTTATAATGTTTCTATGCGTAAGACTCCTGTATTATTTTTAAATTCGAAGTCCACTTTTTGTTTCATTAATTTTGTAGATTTTCTTGGATTTATTAATTATTTATTACTTATATCGTTTTACTGCAGTGCCGAGGACTTGCAATGTATCTTTTTGTTTTCTGATGCTTCCTGCGCATCTCTTCCTTGTCCACAAGTGTTTCGCTCAACTTGTGAGTTCTGACGTCATTTCAGCGAGCTTGCCTGTCATTTATTTGTGGCTTGTGACTTGCGGCCACAAGGTGCCAGCAAAGTTTGATGAAACCAAACTTTGGACAACTTGTGGCCACAAGTCACAAGTTGTGGCTTGTGAACTTGTGACTAATGATGAAATCGGCCCAAGACTTGCGGAAAATTGTGCCTACCAGATAAATGAAGATAAATAGTCCATAAACATTATAATTCTGAGGCCCACTTATCCTTCGAGATTCTTGACGACATGTGCATACATACCCTTGACGCTGGTAGAGATCCACTTATCAGAGCAGCACTCGTACCAGCGACATTTTACAAAGTCCAAGCCAGAAAAGGCAGCAACTGTAGCCACAGCAGATCCAAATCCAACGCCTAGGGACAACGGTTCGGCGGCCAATCTGAAACAGTCAAATTTTAGTTGCTCACTTGTCTTGAACTTGATATGATTGAATTGAAACATGCATACAAAAGGCAGAATCCTTAGTATCCATTCAATTGAGAGCAACAACAAGCAGTTCAAATAGACTATGCTTTGTGAGATTATCAGTACATTTAATTTTTCATTGAAAAATAGTCGCAGAAATCTCTTTCTCCATCCTTAGATTATTCCTGGACGATAATACTTAGTTTGACAAACTTCAAATACTTTTCTAAAACATGTACGGTGTAACCCCTTGCAAAGCACTACACAATGACCGCACGGCGCACAGCCATTTTGCACGATTTATTTTGCTACCAGCGCACGAATAATATTAGAGATTTTAAATAGACTTCATTGCATTATCATTCAATTGGCACCCAGACTCACACCTGATCGCTACTTCTCTGCGACATCGCCTGCTTCTCTCTCAAGCGGTGAGTTTAACACTGTATATCGTTGCGTCAAAACAGTTTCTGAATATAGTGTAATCGCGGCGGCTGCGGCCGCCGCCAGAAAAAGTACGTTGCAGTGAGAAGGCATACTGATATTTTACACAGTGTCTCTGCACAAATTGGATACGGAATCCTAAGATTTTTGAATATTTTAGACTAGGATTTCGCATGTATATACTTTTTACGCTAACAAACGCAAACGCAAACCACAGTCTCGAAGCAGTGTCCCCTTAGAAATTAATACTGTTTATGAACTTACTTTTGTAATACAACAACAACGGCAATTATAATCCGTGTCGTAAACATTTGGAAATTCATATAAAGCTCCAATTTCAAGATCCGAGCTCCTACAAAACTGGTAAAGATCTATCAAATAAAGATATAGTCAGACCAGGGAAAACCAACTTTTCGACTAAAGCCTCTAGCTTACGGAAATGTTGGCCAATCTTATATCACACATTAGTTGCATTCACAGGGCCTATCAGGCTTCCAGGGCGCCACCGTTTTGTAGCCCTATTTCAGGGTGTTTTCCCAGTACTGCCTGTAACTTTAAAAGCTAGTGCATTGGCTTCAATTATGCATTAATGGAGCAAAGAATCCTATCGTTTCTAGTTCGTCGTATTGGCTTTCAAAATCTAGGTGTTCGATCTGTTGCCGTTTTTGGAAAAACCCGTTCGGTTTAATAAATGAAAGGCAGCGGGGCTCCTATAGTTGAACAAAAATTTCGACATAGGGAAAGCTAGTCTTCCCACATGGCTTCTGGCTTCAAAATAGAGCGTAGCTTAACTAAGATATTATGACCAGCGCCAGTGGCGCACATAGGAACTTTTTTCAGGGGGGGGGCGGACCTCAGAAAAATTGGGGGGGGGGGTCAGGGGGCATCGCCCCCAGAGTTGAAAAATTTTGGACAACAACGTTTAAAATGCAAAAATAAGCGTAAATTCAGCAAAAATAGAAAAAATTTCGCGCCGACGGCGCGAAAATTTTTGGAAAAGTTTAAAAAGTTGCTATTGAAAGGTTTAAAACGCTGAAATAAGGGTAAATTAGGCAAAAGTGAGGTAAATTTCGCGCCGACGGCGCGAAAATTTTTGAAATTTTACGTCCGCGCTAAGCGCGGACAATAAAAATTTTCCTTTACATCTGGTTTCGGGGGGGGGGGGAGCGGCCGCCCCCCCCTTATGTGCGCCCCTGACCAGCGGTTATCCAAGTGAGCATAATTTTTTCGCCAAATTACCTACGTAACGTCTGTCTGCCTCATGTGAAAATTACTAGATTTCGTTAAACCTTGCAGCCGGAATGCTCTAACAAACTGCCAAAAAAGCCACCTTTAGTTAGGGTCTTTGGATTTGGAAGGTGTCTCCTTTGGAATTTAAAAAATCAAAGCAAGTTTTGCACCATTCATAACACGGAAAATCCCGCGGAAGCTTGTTGATGTCAATGAGCTGGGTAAAGCGTTAACATGAGGCCGGTATACTAAAATCGAAAGTAGCAACTAAGCTGCCATGAAATAGCGTGAGAAGTTAAAATCGATTAGTTTTCTGAAATTTGATCCTCGGGAACAGAAATATGTAGTGTGAACTCCCAGAAATAGAAACCTTTACGTGCTAAGTACAACCAAACCAGGACAGAAGTAGCTTTTCCTCTTGTATTGATCGTACACGCGCAAGGGATGCACTGAGAGTGTACAAGGTACACGCTGATTTCTGGGGGACCGCGCAGCGCAAGCGAAGCGAGCGCTGCTCAATGTTAAAATTGCGCAAGTCAGCAAAATTTTTAAGATAAATTAGCTATAATTAGAGCGCAATATTTCATTTCTACAACAACGTGTAAGTTGCAAAGATATTAGCATGTGATTAATCCATGAAATTAGAACAAAGGAGTGGAAAATACAAACAGGGCTGCTTACTGCTTTAACTATTCAGTTACCTTGACTCGCCCACCTCCCAACTGAGCAAGGGAGACCGCGCAAAATTTCTGGTACACCCTGTGGAGAGTCGGAGAGATACCCTGCCCATGTATGGTACTGATCTGCTTTCCGTCGAAAGTACTGACTTAACTAACGTACTGTTTGGTACATGCTGCTAAGTCTAAAAATTTGGCAAACAAAACTATTTCTACTGCACAGGAACACAGGACTAGCTATAAAGGTTCAGCGGGCTCAAAAACCTACAATACTTCACGCCAATCAAAACATTTTATTCAACATCAACAACGAACAATAAACAAAGCTTCCCCCCGGCAAGCACTGTTCTCTCTAATTAATTTTACATGTTCGCATTTGGACCTCGGCGTCTTCCCGGACCTCCAGTAACAACATTAACAAATCGTCGATTGTACTGCATTCGACGCTTGGCTCGCCCAGTCTTCTTCTTCTTCTTTTCCTGCTTCTCTACCTAGAATAACAGATGCGCCAACAGGCATGTACACACACAAACATAAATAAGGATACCAGACAAAAGAAAGAAAGAAAATGACACACTTCTATAGAACGGAGACTGTCATACGTATTTCTGAAAGCATATTATTCTAACAAACAGATTAAGGAGGGGGGTCGCTTTTTGGCCGATTTTTCGACCATCTCCGATTTTGCTCATTATCACATATTTTGTAGTCCCAATGGGACCTCGAAACAAGACCAGAGTGTTTGTTTTGCGTAATATTGCTTCTGTCGTTCTGCAGAGCCCTTTAAAGGTGATCTTGTGTATTGTGTTAAACATAGGAAAATAAAAAACTTAGCTTACGTAAGGTGCTGGTATCGTTTTGTGCAGTGCTTTTGTGGGTAGTTTTTGAAACGCCCTAACTTTCGCAATTTTGTGAGTTGGAAAGAGCTTTATACATCATTTTAAAGCTTATAATCTGTAGATTCTCATAAAAGTACGAAACAAGTAAAAATCCGCAAGAAATGGCGAAAATTTTCTAATAAACTGACATCTGACAGGCTCCATATAGACCAAAAATCTTTGAACATCGATTTCTCAAAACTGTGGAATCGGCCAAAATTTTTTCTTGTGCTGTCCTATAAAGGACATGTGGGCCGAGGGACATTTTTTGGGATTTGGCTCAGCAGGTCTTAACGGTCAAGAAAATCCATTAAATGTGCGGTGACACGAAATTTCGCAACTTTGCATTGAGTTTTCTCGCAACTGGAGATGTTTTAGCTCAAACCAAGAAAAATGTCCCTCCACAATAGTGCGAATTCTCATTCCGCCAAAAATCACGTGAATCCATTGGGTAGTTTTCGAGAAATCGATGTTCAAAACAAAATAATCGCAGTTTTGCCAAAATGGTTTTTCGACCAAATCTCTAGCTTAGAGCAACAAACTCCGGCTAATAGGCATTGATAAAATGTGCAATGAGACTGTGTATCGATCGAGTATAAATAAACCAAAATTGTCCGTACGATTTGGCAGTAATTCTGAAAAAACTGATTTTCTCGAAAACGGCCATTTTTGGACCCCAAAAATCGTTTTTTACTTATACTGACTTAACCACTACCCGTGGCTGGCGGCTCTCAGCTATCGGGCGCGATGGCTACTGCGATGCCATTGCTGCTTTTATGCGACAGGCTCAAAACAATTCTCTTCTTATAACGAAAACTTCAACCGTCAAAAGTTAAAAAATATGTTCGTATGTTTACTATGCCGGCATAAAAGGGGCAGCGGGCACTGCCCGCCGTTGACAATTGAGCCTTCCCTCTCCAAAGGTAGTTTCACGCCCAGATAGGAAGACCCGACCGAACCCGTACAGTGTCACCGATCAGCCTTACTAAGTAAGAGGTCGCTAGACGGGAGCAGTAAACTGTCATCGCTGTGTATATAGTATACTAAAGACAAGGTATAAATCTTTTCATGGTTTGGAGTTGCGTTGGGGCCTTTTGCTTAGGAAGGATTTTAGGAAAGGTAAGACAAAGAGAAAGATAACGGAAGGAGTCATGGATTTTTCTCAAATCTGCGAACTGGATGCAATGGTGGAGGACGACTTAATACAGGTATACTACCTGCTATCTGGTGCCTGAGAGGATAGAAATGGACAGAAGGGGGTCGACCATGACAGGTCAGTGCCGCCTCCAGTGGGGCTACCACACCGGTACGCTCTGCTGAGGTGTAAGTGTTTAGCCACCTGCGCTGATTTGAGTGGTTTGTCCAGCTTGCCGGCATATAAAGGTGCAGGGGGTGATTCTCCGAATTAACTTCCTACATCCAAAGTTGATAACCTTAACACAGTTACAGTTATCTGCATTGGGTGTCTCCGCGGAGAGGCCTCGCGACAGCTCACCAGCTAGCGGGCGGGAAGTGAAACCTAACTAACTAACTAACTAACTGACTTAACCACTAGAGACAGCTCAAAAGTTGTAAAAGCAAAAATGTTCATTTTAGCGCCCTCTTTCCAGCCATACCAACCAATCTGGTGTCTCGACTATGTGCTGAAAGAATAATGGCAGAAACCAAAAATATCTCATCTTTGCACCTAAAAATGCGGGACTGGTCCCAGAACGTTAAAGAGCACCGAAATAGTATATTTGGAAAGTTTCATCCACTTTCGTAAAGAATTAGAGCCTATAGGGTCAAATTTACATAAAGCGATACCAGCACCTTAAAAAGTTTGCGGTAGAAAATTTGTGTATGAAAGTTGCACCGCTACGACTCCATTGTACATGTTAAGGACATATCAGAGAGTGCAAATAACCCTTCTGGTACAATTCAGTTGAGTGGAGGATTTTTGGCGATTTTTCAGTCAAAATTTTGGAAAATTGGTGCTTTTTGTACCACGAAAAACAGGACCAACATAACATTTTCGCCTTTCCTGCACGATTGGTAAAAGCTACCGAAATTGCTTATAGATAGTTGTACTCTACGCATAGACAGAACTGTTATGATATAGTTGCAAATTTCTACCATTTGTAGTGCTCTCAAAAAAACTTGCCACAAAATGCGCTAATTTTGCCCAAAATCATCATTTTGCACAAGTTTCAAGTTGTTTTAATAATTTCTCACTCGCTGGCTACCCATTCGAAAATCACCAAAATTGGCACGTAAAGCTCCCAGTGCCTACCGGACACTATGGGAAAGGCAAATGCTTCAAGGCAGAACTTTTCTGTCGTGCAGGTTCCTTTGACCTCTTATAGGCCACAAAAGTCAATTTTTGAAATTTGCAAAATACAGACAAATTGAGTATCATTCGATAGAGAAAGAATGAGCTGAACAACTTTTCTAACAGAACTATGTGTCTGAAATGTAGTATTTGCAAGTTAGAGAAAGATAACGTTTGAGGGAACAGTTAGCTGAAAAAGGCTCAGTTCACGATTGAAGAATGCATTGCGAACAACTGAGTGGCAATGTCGGAGTCGTTATAGCCAACCAACAGTATTAATTTGCCATATTAGTCGACCCCAATTTCGCTGCCGTTCTGTCTCCATTTGACCTTTTGGACGGCAAATCACAGACATTTTCATGTTTTCAAACTTTGACCCTGAATATTTCTGTCACCGTTTGGTTTCGAACTTTCATATTTTGTCCTGTTTTTGAAAGCATATGTACCTATAGTGTGTGCGAAGATGAGCGAAATCCGTGACTATCGATTTTGACCCAAAGCGACCCCCCCCCACTATGTCTGAAATGATGAAAAGTTGCCAAAAACAGCGAAATCAAGATTTCTGAAATTCAAAGATATTAGAGCTCTGCCAAACACGACAAACTTTGAAAAAATACTGAACCTACTCTACTAGCCCTGACAACTGCTTCATCCTTCGTCCCTCCCAAACAACAGCATTACATCTACCAAATAACTTTGCCTTGAAAAATACTCGGAAGACCAAATCTCCTGCTTCGCCAGAGATTTTTACTCGAGTCTTTTGGCCACTAAGTTTGCTTATTTTTACAATAAAAACTAACTTTTAAAGAAGTACGCGATTTTAAGCAAAACTTTCACCCCTCCTCAGACCTACGTCCTTGCCCTTCGAACATTAGGTAGGCAGGAAGCCCCTCTAGGATAAATTCCCAAGCATATGCAAGCCCAAAAGTACGATTGATTCAGCATCCTGCCGGTTCTCCAAATTTTGACAATTTGGGTGATCATAAGGATTTTCTTACCCGGGCAATAAAAAAATGACCGCATGCTTGTGTCATGCATTACCGTGAAACGAAATATCTGCACAAATTCAATTACCGCAACAACTACACTACTGTAGTGTTTTAGAACGGCTGGGAAGCCAGCGGCCGGCGGCGGGCCCGGCTGTATCTGGCCGTTCGTTATTAGTAGTCAGCAGAGCAATTTGACCAGAGCAGCAGATGTTTACTGAACAAATCCAAGACTGAATGTGAACTTTCTCCAAATATATAAAGTAAAAACCGATTCCATTGCCTTTGTAATGCATAACATTAATATTTAGCAACTTTCTAAGTTCAGATTGCCGTCAGACACTGAAAAATATGTCTGGGTGGGTAGCCGCCGGCCGGTGGCATCTTGCGGCGGCCGGCGCCGCCAGCCGGCCGATTCAACCCGGCCGTTCTCAAACACTACACACCTGTATTGAAAAGCTTACCTTGGGTGTCTGACCACGTACTTTACCAGCACGTGCCAAAGAACCGTGAACCTTGCCTACAAACAATAAATTTTTAAGAGAATGCATAAATAAGGCCAGAAGTTTAATTAATGTGGCAAGAAAATTATTTCTGCAAAAACAGATTATTTACTTCTTAGTTCTTAGTTTAGTTCAAAAACCAGTTTTATCTTATGCTGTGAATAAACTGAACTAACAGCTTAAACTAGATAAACCGAATAAACCGAACTAGAAAATAGCACAATAATGATACTAACGTCGTTGCCACCTGAGAAACTTTGATGTTTGAGGGACAGACGTCCGTAAACACATCTTTCAGGAGAAGCGTCCAGTGGTTCTCAATCGGTTATAGTACCGGGATGCTGGTTTAGCAAATTTGGTTCGTCAATTTAAACACTCAAGCGTTATCCAACATATTATATAGATTATTATATGAAGAGAGATTGCTCTTCGTTTCCCTACTTCTGCCAAATCCGGGTTCTTCGAATAATTAAACGAAGATGTAAATAGCCAATTACAAAAATATATGCTGAGGGGATGTGCCTCATAGCATAATAGGCTGGCAAACTTCGAAATTACATCTACATCTAACCACAATTCTGCCAGTATTTGAATACAGACTGATATAACACTAGACAGCAATCTTTAAATGCTGCTAGCTATGTACTATCCAAGCTCAGGCTACTTGTGTATCTGCACAAATATATACATATCAGCAAAGCAGGGCTGTACAATAATGACCACTAGCGTAGCCAGAAAAAAATTTCGGGGGGGGGGGAATGCAAAACTTTTTGGGGGGGTCTGGGGGCGGAGCCCCCCAGAAGCTGAGAAATTCTTCTATTTCGTGACCTTCGTGGAATTTTTACAGACTATTCGTTGAAATTACAGTAATTTTTAAGGCGCAGTGCATGTTCATGCACCCAAATGATGCAGAAGGTGGTCAAAGTACACCAAATAGATAATTGGTACTCGTTTTTAAGCGCGAAACACGTATTATAACGGTACAATACACTTATTTCGCGCCAAAGGCGCGCAAATTTTTTGAAAATTGGGCGTCTTACACATGGCAGGAAGAAATTCCTGGGGGGCAACACAATTTCGGGGGGGGAATTCCCCCCATCCCCCCCCTGGCTACGCGCCTGATAATGACCCTCGTAAAGATGAAATCCACAGTGGGAAAGACTGTGAAACAAGCTTACCTCCCAACAGTCTGGAACTGAGGTCAACCGTAGCCAAAGAATTCAAGCCGGCTTCCGACAGATTACAATCATCGTTGTCCAGGACTTTGCCTCCATAGCTCAAAACTTGGTTTTCAACAGGCACAGCAAACAAATCAGTCAACGTTCTCTAAAAAGTATGTAAGCAAAAAATTAATATATACAATATACGTATACTAAATATTTACGTTTGCAGCTTAGATTTAAACATTGCTAATGTATAATATTGTAAAATGCTATACGTATACTGCTAATTTATAAGAGTTTAGTGAGGAGGAAATAGTGGAAAACAAGACTGTGCCAGCAACAATTAGAATATACGTATATTTATGCAGGTCCCCCTCCCCCGAATTTAAACACCCCACGAAATCGCCCCCTCCCAAAATTTTTGCTTCCCTCCCCTCGGATTTTAGAGGGCCCAAATTTTTGCCAAAAAAGGCCCTCCGGAAAAAACAATTACAAAATATACCCTGACAATATGAGAAGTGGTATTTTACTTAGGAATGAGGGTAGGTCGGCGTGTTTTCCTATTTAATAAATTCTGAAAAACTTTAAATTAAGGTGAAGCAAACCTCAAATTCGAATTTTACGCTCCCAAAAACGCCCGGGGGTCGATATTCTTTAAATTCCGAGCTCAAATAGAAATTTTCCCTCGGTGTCGGAACCAGGGGAATGGACAGCCGCCGGAGCAAAAATGATTGTCGAATTGCAAAACTGACTTCAAATTTGAATTCTACGCCTCCAACTCCTTAGAGTTCATTTTTAAAGATCGCCATTAAATAAGAATTTCCCACGGACCCACATCCCGAAAACCGGGTTCGGCGCCCAAATGCCCCGGATTGAGAGAGAGAGCGACGCTAAAATTTTGGTTGCAGCTGCCACCCTCGAAAACCTCCGTAGACTAATTTTTGCTGAATTTGGTCGAATATTTTCTATCAAAAACCTTTTGACCCCATCAAAGTGTAAACCGTCAACTCACCTTCAAATCTCCAATTAGAACGTTTTCAGAAACGTCGATAGTATGGGTAGAATCCAGACGTACGAAGATTTGCATGTTTGTCAGATATCAACAACGAAAATTTTCACAAATTATATACGCAAGTTGTATTTCCAAAACTCCTATGTAATATCAACAGCAATCTTGCCTGAAACAGTGCAGAAATTTGATATATACGTTATAATAATTTGATACATATAATACATATAATACATATAATATTTGATATATACGTCCAGGGCGGGGAAAAACACATATATATATACGGAATAGGAATGCACCGAGGCCTGGCCAGGCCCCAATTTTGAAATTTCGAAAGCCAAAAAGTCAGTGTTGTAAATGGTTTGTTTTCACACCAATTTGAATAGAAACATAGAAACGTTTGTATATCAGAAATTATTTCAAAATTTGAATATTCAAGAAAATTTTTGTAAATTTTCGATTTGGACCCCCAACTTCCAGGCCCTGGCCCGGCCCCGGTGCATCTCTAAATACGGAACTAAGGCTGTAGCTTTTTGGACTTAAGGCTGAGAGAGCTTGCGTTTGTACCATGGTGTATATATATCACCCTTAGTTCCATCGATTCGCCGGCTTCACCTAAAATTATAGTTTTTGCTAGAACATGTCCAAAAAACGTGTTTTTGCGAAAAAATTGCTATTTTTTGCTAAAAAATTGCAAAAATAGCTTAAAAATCGCTTTCAAAAGTATATACCCCTAAGAAAAATTGCTGTCACAAGGGGTATATACCCAATTTGTTTCCACAAGGGTCAGTGAAATTTGACCTCCCGTTCAGATATGTTCATGGTGTTTTTATCATTAAAAACGGCTGAAAATGCAATTTTTAGCATAACAAACGAAAATTTTTTTGAGAGGGTCGGGGGGTCTCCAGAGGGGCCCCCAAAAAATGTTGGGGAAACCCCCCAACCCCAATCTCCGTTACACCTATGGTCCGAATTCTGGGGGGGGGGTCGGGGTACCCACACATTTCGGGGGTCGACCACCAAAATCCCAAAATTTACCCCCCCGAGACCCAAAGTTTCAGGGAAACTACATATGGCCCCGGACCCCCCCCTGGATCAGCCACTGGGCTGGGAGGATGGGGGTAACCAAAAGGGTGGGGGAGGGAAAGTAAAAAAATCTGGAAGGAGGTAAAGTTAGTCGTAAATTTTGGGGAGAGGGATACCCATAACCCCCTGGTAAAACTATGAGGAGGAGGGCCCCCAGGTGCACTCCGACAATCGACAGACATAGACGTCGGTAACCGACAGCAGGTGCGGGTACAAGCATAGGTAAGGTGGGGGGGGGGGTTGGGGCATATGTGTAACTGGGGGATGGGGGGGGTAACCCCCCCCCCAGCCTTTTTTCTAAACCCCCCCCCAGAAATTTTTGGGGCCCCACCAACTGGGGGGAGGGGGAGTCGCGCCGAAGGCGCGAAAATTGGCCAAAATTACGTTTATAAAACGGTTTTATGGACTTCCTGACTCAATATTGACCTTATTCTGGACTCAGAAACATGTTGGCAATCAAGTTTTCGAGTTTGAAAACCCTGTCTAATGTTAAAAATACTTAATGATTTCATGTTTTTCGGCATTAGCAATGGCTGAAAATGCGATTTTTGGCATAAAAATAGAAAAATATTCCCCCATGAAATTGTGTTGCCCACCCCCAGGAATTTTTTCTTGCGATGTGTAGAACGCCCATTATTCAAAAATTCTCCTTCGGCGCGAAATAAATATATATATATATATTACATATACCACCATCATCATATCATGTCATCTATCATGTGTTTCGCACTAAAAAATGAGTGAAAATTACCCTATTTGGTGAATATACTTTGATCACCTTCTGCATTATGTTGGTGCACGAACACGCACTGCGCCTTAAACCATGGTTTTTTTTTGCGTCAGGGGCTGCGTCATGACGCAAATTTTTTTCGTGTGACGCAAACGAAATTAGCCCTGACGCAAGCCTGGCGCAGCTGGATTTGAACTTCAACCAGAGGCAAAATTGTGCAAACTTGCTGGAAAAATTGTGTTTCAAACGTGATATTCCTAAAAATTTTCTACTGGGGGCTGCGCCCCCAGACCCCCGCATGTCTGCCTTCTTACTAGTTGCTGATTGCTACGACGACTGACAAACTAATATTTATTTATTCATTGAATAAGGGCGCATGTAGCAGCGGCAACAGCTTGCAAGTTTTGCAGATTTAGCACTTAAAAATATTTTAATATACATTCCATATTGCAATAACCGGCTATACCTAATACCACATCAACTGGTCACGAAAATGCTCTAAATTAATTCCTGGGAGAGTCTTAATTGCAAAAATTCTTCAGCTTCTGGGGGGCTCCGCCCCGCCCCCCAGACCCCCCGTGTTGTTTCTTTCTCCAGCTCTTAATGCAGGTCTGCCGCGGTTCCTTTTTTCCTTTATTTTCCTTTTTTTCGAGGTCGTCCTTTTTCTGCAAAAATTCCTTTTATTTCCTTTTTTCAATAATTTTCTGAAAATCGACAAAGATGTGCCTAAAAAATTTAGTCTTACGGTGGTAATTTCCAAAAATTTTCCGGCTTCGCCGGAATATTGTTTAACTTAATTTTTCAGTTTTATTATAGAATAGCTCGATCTACATATATTTTTACTTAATATGAATTAATAGCATAATCTGCAAGTACGAGTTTAGAATTATAGAATTTGTTGATATTATTTTTTGTTTGCTTAATATAAAACCTTAGGTCAAGTGCAGATACTGGGTCGCCTTCCTGTTTGCAATTCGGGGGTCGGAAAAATTAAGATATAAATACTAAAGGGGTACAAAACCAAAAGATGTCGCGCCTGCGGCGCGTATTTTCTATTTCATAATAGCCTATTTACTGTGATCAAAAAGACGAAGCTTGAAACGCGTCTAGTAGCGGCGCCAGGTTTTTTGAAGGGGGATTTGAAGCCCCTTTGGGAAATCCAAAGTTTTCGCCAAATTTTACCTTCATTTCCCAAAAATTTCTCACATTTTAGCAAATATATATTTTACGGTTTTTAGCAAAAATTAGCCGATTTTTTTAAAAAATTTCTTAAAACACTCAACTATGCATATAAACAGCTGAAAAATTTTTCTAGTGGGTTACGAGTTACCTTTTTTTCCTTTTTTCTGAGAAAGGTCGCGCGGCAGCCCTGTCTTAATGCTTCACACATTAAAGTCGGCTTTAATAATGCAAAATTTGAAAAACAGGTGGAAAATGTAATGCTGTGTATTGATAAGTTAAATATATATTGGTTAAATATTAAAATAATGTTTAAAATATATACTTATTAAATTTTTTAAAAAAAATTTAATTTTTGACGCAGTGACCCCAGTTCCTGACGCAATAAAATTTTTTCTGACGCAGCACTGGCGCAAATCGTGAAACCAAAAAAAAACCCTGCCTTAAACATTATTGTAATCTCAACGAATCTCTATAAAAATTCCAAGGTCACGAAATAGAAAATTTTCTTAGCTTGCCAGACCTCCCGAAAAATTTTGCATCACCCCCCCCCCCCGAAATTGTGTTCTACTACGCTAGTGGTAGCCCCCCCCCCCCAGCCATATTCTCGGGTCGCGCCGAAGACGGCCAAAAATTGGGTATTTTTATGGTAAATTTTGCAAAGTTTCAAAAATGTCCAAATTTTCGGTTTAAATTGGTTATTTCGATTAATACACGTTTTAACTGTATTATGGACTTTCTGACTCATTATTGGCCTTATTTTGGACTTGGAAACATGTTGACAATCAGGTTTTCGAGTTTAAAAACCATGAATGTCAAAATCACTTAACAAGAAAGTAAAATGCTCCTCCGGAGCATGGAAAAGTAATATGGGTGGATGTGGTGAGGTTGCGAAACAAAGAGAGGACTAGTTTTGAAAATGCTTAATATGGGGCTAGGTTCTAAAAGAAAGGAGGACTAGGTTGTGGGCGAATTAATATGGGCACAGCGTCGCCGAACAACCCATATTCGCGGGCTGTAAATATTATACATTCATCTATATCAGTTTCTAGACTTTAAATTATAGCTCTAGATTCTAAATTAGATGATATAATCTATATCCGCCTATTCGTACTTCCATGTATTATATAGTCAGACTTTTCCTTCGGGAAAGTCTACGCTTGGTGTTCATTTTATGCATTTATACAGACAGCATATTTAAAGAATAATTTTATAACGATTGTCCTTGACTGCAATCCTGCCGGATTGAACCAATAGTTTTACCGCCACATCCCCATGTTTCTGTCCGATACTTGTCATAGTCCTACTAAACTAAGGGTATATAGCTAGCCTAAAACTGCCCTGCCAAACAACTACTATATCTCGCAGATTACCTATTCAACATTTTTTACTCTAATGTTGACCGTTCTATACATATCATAGGGGTCGCGGCAGCGACCCCTATAATATGTGTGAAGTGGCTGGAGACAGTGTAAAATAAGCTGCGCAGAAGCTGCGCAAAATCCTGCGCAGATTTCATGCGCAAATTGTAGAGCACATCGAGTTTAGTATGTCTGTGAAGTTTCAGCCCCGTATCACTTACCGTTAAAAAGTTGCGCCCCGGACCGGTTATGGCGGCGATGTTTTTTTTCCGGTTTCTCCTATTTGATGGTTGTATTGTACATAATGTTCGCCGCTTTCACGTGATCTGCAGCGGTGGGCCAACCTAAAGGGCTATGGGGTCTAGTAGTACCCTCTAAAGAATTTAAGAATCACAACTTTTTTTGCGCCTCAGCTGCGCCACAGCGCCGCAGGATGTTCGTGGTCGTCGCTCAGGTCGAACGTTACGAGCTGGAGCTGATTTCTTTTTATATTCAGAAATTACATATATTGAACTAACTAACGGTCCAGGTTGCGTTTCTCTATTGCTTCCCTAGCGACCACAGTGGCCCGTCAAAGATGGCGAAAATTCGAAAAATGAAAAATCGAAATTTCTCGCTATCTATTTAACTTTGAACGCTCAAATCTTCCATACAATGGTTTTCTGGCACGGAGAATCAATTCCCGCAGTCAGTTTTACCGTCAGACCCACCCATCTTGCTGAGCTGGTTCCACTTTGCCGTCGGGAGGGTCAAGTCGGAAACCGCTTCCTGGAGGTCCATACTAGGCTTTACCTGGCCTCTCAAAACTTTGTCTATAGGGGTTTTCTGGTGCGCCCAGCTCATTCCCGGTGTCTTTTTTGCCGTAGGACTCATCCATCTTGCTGTGCTGGTTCCACTTTGCCGTCTGGAAGGTCATGTCGGAAACCGCTTCCTGGAGGTCCATAGTAGGCTCTACCTGGCCTCTCAAAACTTTGTCTATAGGGGTTTTCTGGTGTGCCCAGCTCATTCCCGGTATCCGTTTTGCCGTCCGACGTACCTATTTTGCTGGGCTGGTTTCACTTTGCCGTTTGAAGGGTCAGTCGGGTGGGGGGTCAAGTGGTCGAATATAAAATTTTTCAAAAGTGGTCAAATTTGGTACCAAATGAAAGCCCTAAGCGAGCTGAGCAACTTTTGTCATAGAACTGCATGCTCAAAGTGGCTGTAGAGTGCTGTGGTGGGGTGGGGTGGGGACTTAGGCGATTTTCGGTCAAAAATGAAAGTTTTCAAAAGTGGTCAAATTTGGTACCAAATGAAAGCCCTAAGCGAGCTGAGCAACTTTTGTCATAGAACTGCGTTCCCAAAGTGGATGTAGAGTGCTGTGGTGAGGTGGGGTGGGGCAAGGTTTTTTTTAGGCCATAGCTTAGGCCATGGCCTAAATTTATGAGTCGATGGCCTAAAGAATTTTGGCCGTTGAGGCCATTTGGCCTAAATTTTTCGACGAAAACCCATTTAAATTTTATTGTTTTTAACTAAAAACAACAATTTTCTAAAAAAATTTTCGCGCCTTCGGCGCGAATTTATACATTTTCCCTTGTATTTCTGGGCTGCGCCAATCGCCAGCTAGTTACATTGTCTATTTGCACTTGTAAATACACATTCAAGTTATAATTTCATTTATATATACTATTATAAAGATTTCATCGAAGAAATGATATTTTAGTATGTAGTTTAACTTTATTTCTTTTAGTTTATTTTTTCTTTCTTTGGTTCATACTCGTGTGCTCCTACCTGTTTTAATTTTCAATGAAAATTCATTCATTAAAACTGTCGTGCACTATGATTTCTATGCTAACTAACAAGGTTCTATTTTTGCAATTTTAAGGTAAAAGCGTAGCTTTTTAGTGTGTTAAACAGTGATGTCGATTTTTGTTGGTAAACAGCGATTTTTGAATATATAACGCGTGAATATATGATAACTGTAATTTTAACAATGCGTACAATAACGCACAACCTAGAAATTAACAAAATTTGGATGGCCTAAATTTTTTTCTGATGGCCTAAAAAATTTGAGTCGTTGAGGCCATTTGGCCTAAAGTTCGGCGACCAAAAAAAACCCTGGGGTGGGGTCTTAGGCGATTTTGGGTCAAAAATAAAATTTTTCAAAAGTGGTAAAGTTTGGTACCAAAAGAAAGCCCTAAGTGAGCTGAGCAACTTTTGCGGTGTCGGATTTATGCCTTTCTCAACCGGAATATAAAGGATAGACATAGGCCCAACACACATATTATTATCCCCTTTTGTGCGGAGCATTTTTGTTACTTGTATATATGACAAACGCTGAAGCGAAGCGTGCAAGCCCGCGAATATGGGTTGCTCGGCGACGCTGTGCCCATATTAATTCGCCCACAACCTAGTCCTCCTTTCTTTTAGAACCTAGCCCCATATTAAGCATTTTCAAAACTAGTCCTCTCTTTGTTTCGCAACCTCACCACATCCACCCATATTACTTTTCCATGCTCCGGAGGAGCATTTTACTTTCTTGTCCTCTTAGCACTTTAAAGATTCTCTGACAATATTCCAATGTTGTTAAACATTGGCCTTAAGATTAGCTCGTATGTCGAGGCCGAGGGAGAATTGGCAAGAGGAGGCGAAATTCCCCATCAAAAAGTGGATCCCCCTTTGGTACCAATTTTGCAGTGAAAAAATCAGAAAGCAAAATTTTCAAAATTTTTCTTGTTTAACTTAACTAGTTTAATTAGACGGCAAAGCTTAATTTTCCGGCTTAATGATGGATGCGTTTCCAGTGAGATTACGTAATGAGTTAAGAAGGAGCCGAGCATCCCGCAGGGTACTTGCAATACACAGGACTAAGGGGCCACTTTCGTGGGGGTTTGCCAGTGGTCAGTCAGTAGGCCGTAGTGACCACTGGTCACTTCCATCGGTTTCGGCAATATGCCCATTAAAACGAGCGTTGTCGATTTACTATATCAAAACCTCCGCAACTAAAACTATATTTTAAACCGTTTATACTAGCTTTATTTAAACTTTTATAAAACCGAAAAACTAAGTTTTAGGGAGTTCGACGACTGGTCAGTTGACTATCTAAACCGTAGTGACCAGTGGTCACTTCCGTCAGATCTGAAAATGTGCTCATTGAGACGAGCGTAATCGATTTACTATATACAGTATGCCCCCCCAAAACGTCGAAAAATAGGCCATTTGACCAGTGGTCAATAGGGCCCCAAGGACGTAGTGACCAGTGGTCACTTCCATCGGTTTCGGCAATATGCTCATTGAAACGAGCGTAGTCGATTTACTACATACGCCCCCAACCAAAACGCCTACAAACGCGGTTTTAGGCCATTTGACCAGTGGTCCATAGGGCCCCGAGGCCATAGTGACCAGTGGTCACTTCCATCGGTTTCGGAAATATGCTCATTGAAACGAGCGTAGTCGATTTACTACATATGCCCCCAACCAAAACGCCGAAAAATAGGTCATTTGACCAGTGGTCAATAGGGCCCCACGGCCGTAGTGACCAGTGGTCACTTCCATCGGTTTCGGAAATATGCTCATTGAAACGAGCGTAGTCGATTTACTATTTATGCCCCCAACCAAAACCCCGAAAAACGCTGTTTTAGGCCATTTGACCAGTGGTCAATACGGCCCCAAGGAAGTAGTGACCAGTGGTCACTTCCATCGGTTTCGGTAATATGCTCATTGAAACGAGCGTAGTCGATTTAATACATATGCCCCACACCAAAACGCTGAAAAACGCTGTTTTAGGCCATTCGACCAGTGGTCAATAGGGCCCCACGGCCGTAGTGACCAGCGGTCACATCCATCGGTTTCGGAAATATGCTCATTGAAACGAGCGTAGTCGATTTACTACATATGCCCCAACCAAAACGCCGAAAAACGCTGTTTTAGGCCATTTGACCAGTGGTCAATACGGCCCCAAGGCCGTAGTGACCAGTAGTCACTTCCATCGGTTTCGGTAATATGCTCATTGAAACGAGCGTAGTCGATTTACTACATATGCCCCCAACCAAAACGCCGAAAAACGCTGTTTTAGGCCATTTGACCAGTGGTCAATAGGCCCCATGGGCTGTAGTGACCAGTGGTCACTTCCGTGGCGATATGCCCATTGCACCACTGGCGATATGCCCATTGAAACAAGTGTAGTCGATTTACTATATATGCCGCCGACCAAAACGCCGAAAAACGCTGTTTAGAGTGAGTTTTCCCAACTTTGACCCTGGGCGAGGAACCGCGGGAGCCATGCTGACCAGTGGTCACTTCGGGCGGTATCGGCAGTATGCTCATCGTTTTCAGCGACCCCGATTTACTATATATGGGGACCACCCCGAGGCCGAAAAACGCCATTTTTAGTGACTTTTAGGCCATTTCTAGTAAAAGTGGGACTTAGAAACTTTTCGCCAAAACAGGCCAAAAAAAGCAAAGTTTGGGCCCATCTCCTGAAAGCTACAGAACGAAATTAAAAAATCCCCCTCGTTACTTTGTGTGCATTGGCCGAAATATTCAAATAAAATAAACCAAACCGATCTAGCTGCTAGCCTGTGAAGAAAAGTCCACCACAACCGAAGTGCCAAAATAGCGAAAGTCCGACTTTGGGGCCTTGGCAGAGAGCCAAAATTGGCCAGGTGCCAAAATGACCAAAAAAGGTAGCATGGGGGGACACTGTCTACCAACATATGACAGTAGTATTGGACCAAAATGCCCACAACGTTCCAACACTTCGCTAGAAAATGCACTTCCGAAAAGCGTTATTCACCTAGAAAAAAAAGCAAACGCAAACTAACTATTGCCAAGTGCAAAAATTTGAAGTTTCGAATTCGAACCAAAAGTATGGTGATACTTGTAGTACTACTCGAGTACTTTACGATGGTAACATTTTTACCCCTCCCGAATCTCTAATTAGCTGGCAGTGGCACAAGGCCAACACGGTCTCCAGGGGGCCGCGCAGACGCCTTTACACCCATATTACGTAGGGGCGCTATCGCGCCCCTACATAATAGATGAATCTTCATTGGCATTAGAAACGGCTGAAGATGCGATTTTTGGCATAAAAATTGAAAAATTTTTTGGGGGGAGGTATATATGGAGGGTCCTGGGGGGGGGGGTTGGAGGGTCTCCAGAGGGGGCCCCCAAGAAAGGCCCCCCCACCCGAAATATCGGTTACACCCACAAGTAATGCCTCCCAGCCAAGGTGTAAGAGGGATTTGGGTTGGGGGCCCCTCCCCGGAATTTTGGGGAAGCCCCCTGTTTAGAACCTCCCCCCTAAACCCCCCCCAAGGGGGGTAGCCCCCCAAGCCTTTTTTCAACGCTCCCCCCGAACGTTTTCGGGGGGACCTTCCCCCCCCCCCCAACTGGGCGGGGGGGGGGGGGGGGGGGTAGTCGCGCCGAAGGCGCGTAAAATGGCAAAAAAATTGGGCATTTTTAGGGTAAATTTTGAAAAAATTTTCAAAAATGTCCAAATTTTTGGCTTAAGCTGTTTATTATTATGCGAAATACACGTTTTTAACTGCATTATGGATCTTATGACCATAGGTGTAAGGTGGGGGGGTTGGGGGGGTAGCCCCCCCCCAAGCCTTTTTTTCAACTTTACCCCAAAACTTTTTTGGGGGGGGACGTCCGTCCCCCCCAACTGGGGGGGGGGGTAGTCCAGGGGCGCGCTTAGGGGGGCGGTGGGGCGTCCGCCCCCCCCCGTCGCGATTTGAAGATAGGAAAAATTAAGGAGAAAGAGGAAAAAGGGCAAAAACCCAAAAAATTTCGCGCCTTCGGCGCGAATTTTCCAGTTTATAACGGCATATTTATTGCATTTATGAAGAAAAAGCTTGGAATGCATCCGACTTTTCGGAGAAAATTACCATTTTTGCCTAAAAATGTCAAGAATTTTTAAAATTTTCTCAGTTCTTCAGTATGAAAAGAATTAAAGATTCGAAGACCGATTTTATTGCAAAAACAAAAAATTCTTCAACTTCTGGGGGGCTAGCCCCCCAGGCCCCCCGATAGATTTCTTGCTATTTCGAAATCTTGTGCACCTGGTGAAAGGAAAAACTTTTTGAGACTCAACTCCCCTCTTCTAAATCCCGGGTGCGACCTTGGTCGGAGCAAAATTTATTTGATTTTGTTGAATTTACGCTTATTTATGAGTTTTAATCCTGGCTTTCAAAAATTTTGCCCCAAGACCCCCCAAATTTTTTGAGGTCCGCCCCCCCCCCTGAAAAAATTTCCTATGTGCGCCACTGGGGTAGTCGCGCCGAAGGCGCGAAAAATGGCCGAAAATTGGGTATTTTTGGTTAAATTTTGAAAAAATTTTCAAAAATGTCCTAATTTTTGGATTAAACTGCTTATTATTATGAGAAATACACGTTTTTTACTGTATTATGGATCTTATGCCTCAATATTGTCCTTATTTTGGACTTGGAAACATGTTGGCAATCAAGTTTTTGAGTTTAAAACCACTGTCTAATGTTAAAATTACTTAATGGTTAGATGTTTTTTATCATTAGGAACGGCTGAAAATGCTATTTTTGGCATAAAAAATGAAAAAATTTTTGGGGGGAAGGTGGGGGGGGTCCTGGGGTCTCCAGAGGCACAGGAAGAACTTTTTGTGTAAAATCGTTGCAAATTGCTGCGCAAGGTACAACGATTTTGCCATGAATTTACCACGAATTTTTAATGAAATTTTAATAATTTTTAATGGATTTACAATGATTATATCCGATTTTTCCATGAGATTTTAATGGATTTACAATGGTTTTACTTCGGTTTTTATACGTATTTACAATATTTTTACCACGTTGTAAAATTGTTGTAAATCTGTTGCAAAATCATTGTCAATGCAATTGGACCAATTTTCAATGTTTTACAACTTTTACAACGAAGTTACAACGTTTTTTAACGATTTTACCATGTGGTAAACTTGCTGTAAAATCGTCATAAATGTTTACAACGTTTTTACAATGCTCCAAAATAAGTTTTAACAATTTTATAACAGATTTACCACGTTGTAAATTCGTTGTAAAATCATTGTAGAAACGTTGTAAACATTTACCACGATTTTACAACAAATTTACCATATAGTAAAATCATTATAAGGACGTTGTAACTTCGTTGTAAAAGTTGTAAAAACATTGTAAATTGGTCCAATTGCATTTACAATGATTTTACAACAGATTTACAACAATTTTACAACGTGGTAAAAATATTGTAAATACGCATAAAAGCCGAAGTAAAGCCATTGTATATAAATCCATTAAAATCTCATGGAAAAATCGGATATAATCATTGTATATAAATACATTAAAAATTATTAAAATTTCATTAAAAATTCGTGGTAAATTCATGGTAAAATCGTTGTACCTTGCGCAGCAATTTACAACGATTTTACCCACCAAAGTTCTCCCTGTGAGGGGGCTCCCCAGAAAAGGTTGGGGCTGGGGGGGAGCCTCCCCCATCCCAAATCTCCGTTACCTACACCTATGATTTTCAGCCATTGCTAATGCCAAAAAACATTCAACTATGAAGTAATATTGACATTAGACAGGGGTTTTAAACTCGAAAACTTAATTGGAAACATGTTTCTAAGTCTAAACTAAGGTAAACATTGAGCCAGAAAGTCCAATAAAACCGTTAAAATTTATTTCTCGCAATAATAAAGCACTTTAAGCCAAAAACTTGGACTTTTTGAAAAATTTTTCTGAATTTACCCTAAAAATACCCAATTTTTGGCCAATTTTTCGCGCCGTGGGCGCGACTACCCACCTCCCCAGTTGGGGGGGTTGTAAAAATCATAGGTGTGGTGGCTGGGCAAAAAATCTGGGGGGGTTTCCGACGGAGGCGGGTGGGGGGACCCCCCCCCTAAATTTTCGATTTTATGCCATTTTTGGCCAAAAATCTGGGGGGGTCGCCAAAATTTGTCATTTTGGAGGGAGGTCCTCCCCCATCCCCACCCCCTAACACACCTATGGTAAAAATGGCTAGGGTAGGGGTTACCACCCCCCCCCCCCAATTACACCTATGCTCCCAGCGCCTGCCCACTACTGCCACAAGCAGGACTTTTTTTGCAACTTTGTCAGTTATGGTGCAATTTTATTAAAGCTTCACGTAAATCTACTTCAGGGGGCGCTTGCATTATCGGGATTATAGATATAAAATTTAGACTTTAGATATAGACTTAGATAAATTTAATTTAGCTTAGATAAATTTATTTAATTTAACTTAATAAATTTAGACTTTAGATATAAAATTTAGCTCAATTTTAAAGAAATCCCAACTAAACTTACTCTGGTTGGCGGGGCATCTTTTGACAAAATTTCGGCAACGGAGATCACCTGCTTGGCTAGCTACCGGTATGGCTTAAAATTTCAAAATTTTATTGAAGCTGCAAACGACAACGCCGAATACACCATTTGAAAGAGCACAAAAAGCCCGTTACATCGATGTGCAGATCTCTCCTGTACGTGGTTGCAATCAAAAGTTATAGGCGGTTGAATATATGACAAAGTTACGTTTACCATTCTCAACGCGAATGCTAATGTAAAAACCAATCGTTCGGAAATTAATTCTACAGGGCTTTTCACGTTGCTTTTGTGTTGGATTTGTTTATTATTTTATGAAATACACTGTGCGACTTATTAAAAGCATAATATTTGCGAAAAACTGAAGTGATTAGTGCGAAATTTTTCATTTTGATTTTCTCATAAATGCTGCAACCAAACTCGCTCAAATTTTGCATGCACGTTTATGTGACGGGCGCGCAGGGGCAATTTTTTTAGTTTTTGTTTAAATCGTATATTCCGTGAGATATTGACTTTCAAAGTTTTCGAATATTCATAAAATACTCAAAACTGCATAAATCGAAATACTGAAAAAATTGCCCCTGCGTTATGTTTATTTACGCATTTGTGCCAAATTTGAGCTAATTTCATTCAGCCGTTAATGAGTGACAGCGTTTTGAAAATTTCAGCTTATCCCGCTTGTGTAAGTCGCAAGCCAAGCACTGGATCATTCAAATTCTACATACTGTTAGCATTTAGCACCAACTACCTATGCTGAAAGTTTGAAATAGATTCGTTGGAAAATAAACTCAGGAGAACCGTTCCCGGTAATGCAAGCGCCCCCTTCAGTTGGCAGTCTATCGTTCGTACACAAAATTTTGCTAACAGAGAGCACGAGATTGGATGCAGATTTCTAATCTGTGTGGAAATATACAGAATGATAAACGAAGAAATGAAAGAAGGCTTTTTGTGCTTTTTGTTCTTTCTGTTCTTTTTGTGCCACCATATGAAGGACATATTGACGTTTTCTGGATTTGGCTCAGCAGGTCTTAGCGGTCGAGAAAATCGGCCAAATGCACGGTAACACGAAATTTCGCAACTTCACATTGCGTTTTCTCGCTACTCGATAAATTTTAGCCCAAACCAAGAAAAACGACCCTTCGCAGAAGAGCGAATTTCGATTCCGGAGAAAATCTCCGGAATCCGTTGAGTAGTTTTTGAGAAATCGATGTTCGAAACAAAATAACCGCAGTTTTGCCAAAATGGTTTTTCGGCCAAATCTCTAGCTTAAAGCAATTACGTCCGGCTAATATTCATTCATAAAATGGGCATTCGACGCTGTATAAATTGATTGTGTATAAATAAGCCAACTTTATCCTTAACATGTGGCAGTAATTTTGAAAAAATTTATTTCCTCTGTTTCTGTTTTTACTTAACAGTTTTCTGCTTATACAGACTTAACCACTGGAGATAGATCAAAGGTTGTAAAAGCAAAACTGTTCAGTTTCGCACCCTCTTTCCAGCCATCACAACCAATCCCGTGTCTTGTCTGCCTACTGGGAGCCTAAGGCCAAAAACCAAAACTTTCTTATCTTTTGGCCTAAAAATACGGGACTGGTCCGACAATGTTAAATGGCACGGAAATAGGTTATTTCGTAAGTTTTAGCCATTTACTAAAAAGATTAAAGCCGTATGAGTCAAAAATACCCGAAAGGAAACCAGCACCGTAAGGTGCTGGTATCGCTTTGTGTTAATTTCACCTTACAGGCATCAATTCGTTATGAAAGTGGATGAAACTTTCCACATATGTGTAATGAAGTGAGCAAGATCCGAGACACGATCTGCTCTAGGCTCTAAGCTTCTAATCACACGGAAGGTCAGCACGTCTGCTCGCAATGAAACAGACTTCAGCACCAGATCTCTGAAAGGTGGTGTTCCAGAATCAGAGATTCTCTGCAGCCAACCTTGGTAGGGGTCTTCGTCGGTGAGTTCGTTTGAGGCTCCTGATCTCCAAATGGGCAGCAAGCGGGGTCAGCACTTGCTTCTGATCAATAGCACTGGATTTTGGATGACTTCTGCACTGGATCTTCGGGATAGGAATTGCCAGGAAAACTTACTGGTTTTGATTTCGTCCTAGATTCCTGTGATTAGAGGCTGAACGGTAAACGCACCGTATTTGAAGGCAAACGCGCCTTTATTTGCCTAAGAATAGACTTGACGATTTCCAGGGTAATGAAAATAACGGTCAAAAGGTTAAGACACATTTTAAGGGTTTTAGAGTTGACTGTGAAATGGTGTGTATGACAAAAGTTCCGGTTCACCCAATGATCAGGTATGAAGTGCTCGCTACGCCGTCTCTGCTCTCAATCCAACAACTTTGCCACTGTCGGTCAATATACCTTTCTGAGGTTCCAAAAATACTACTAAATCTTAAGGCTTCCACTGATTATCTGACTGGGACTGTCTCCGTCCACTACCGATCCACGGGTTACTGCTTCTGAGTAGATTACTGACACAAATATCGCTCAATCTTCCAGATCCGGCAAGACAGCGTTGGCTTATCGTCCGCACCTAAATCAAATGGATTAAAACCCATTAGTACAAGGTTACGGTGTGGGAATCGAACCCAGCAACCATTACTCGTTCTTTTGCTTTTTCCAGGCCCAAAATGTGCATTTTGGGCCCCATTTGAACTTGTGAATTGAAGAAATGGCTAAAAACTCATTGGTGATTGTCTCTTTGACAGTATTAACCGTTTCTTGTCACCAAATGGGCCTTCCTGGCCATTTTGGGTTATAATTTGGTAAATCAGGCTAAACTTGACGTAATTCTTTGCTTAAATAAGATAATTCGTTGTTTTTGCGTTTCCTGGGCCCGATTGGGCCTAATTGCACTTGCGATTGGCCAAAACACTCCTGTAACGCGTACAAAATTCACTGTTCGCACCCTATTTGGAACTTTCGCTTGTTTCTTCCTTCTTCTTGCACAAACCGGGCCGTCTGGGCCGTCTTAGATTAATACACACGGATTCCAACAGAAGTTCGCAGGCTCTTTTGAACAGACAAAATGACAGGACAAAACAAAATGACGGGACAAAACTGGTACTTTCCGGCCTGGTTTTTGACCCAATTTCGCTGACTTACCACGGGAAATAGTCTTATTTCCCGTGGCCCGCTGATTATCCCAATTATGAACGAAACTTGACATTTTAAGGTGGTGATTCCTTTTGGGCACATATTGTTATTTGGCGGCGTAAATCAAGATGAAATTTGATGAAACTTTCCGAAATATGTTCTTTTAGCGTTCTAACACTCCCGCGCAATCCCGACTCAAAAATTCGAGATTTTCGGTCAGAGTGGTTTTTCCCAATTTCTGAACGTTTGGCAGCAGCTATACAGTTATGACTATATGCATTCGAAAGATCTCATTGAGCTTCACATTTTTGCTTTTTAAAGCAAGTTTCTAACTTTTCTCTACCGTGAGATATAGCCGATTTTCTTGTTTTGGCGTCGAAAACTTGTGATTTTTGCAGATATCAAATAATCCAACATTTCTTGAACTACGCAAGCCGAAAAATGAAACTAAGGGTGTCGATCTGAAGGTCTCACAGGGACAAATTATCCGACGCATGATCGTCTTCCAACTGCTATCCTGTACGCTGCTATCATAAAAAATGTAGTTTTTGCAAAAACACGACCAATTTTTTCCAAAGATTGTGGAGCATTCACCATGCAAGTTGGATGGCTGCTATTGAACAAATGTGTTCTGCAAAAACATACCCAGGGTCGATTTTTTAGTTGCCCCGATTGCTGCTTTCTAGCTATAGTAATCGCTCGACAAATTTGGAAAAAGTAGGCAAAATACAGGTTGCACACACAGTTCAGCTTATATCTCTGTAACGAAGAGCGATTTCACAATAAATAAAAAATCGTCCCCAGCTATTTGATGGAGGTATCGAATGAAATAATCGATGTCTCGCGAAAACATTTACTTTAGTCTGCAAAAATTCTGGAAAATTATACTTCTTCTAAAATGTGTTAAAAATATTTTAGAAAAGGAACATTAGTTTCGTGACATGCACTAAAAAGAGGAAATGTCAAGCTACATTTTGATATAAAAATGGCTTCTTAACTCCAAGTAATGAATGAGTAATAATGGTGCAAACTTTATGTGACCAAAGGGAATCACCACCTGGATTTCGAGTGTTGGAAGATGGTCAAGTGTCTACTATTTACTGTACTTAACCTAACTACTGCCTATATACTTGCATGTGTTAAATTACTGAAACTTACGTAATGTTAACTAAGAATTAAAATCTGCTGGTTGTTTGACCTAGAATTCTACGACTAGGTAGTTTCTCTGTTTACATTAACAACTGGATCTTAAAATAAAACTAGTGGACTGCTTGTCGAGTGAGTTTTTGCACATAATCAATTCCAATTAGTTTATGCCAAAAATGCAAAAACTCACTCACTCACTGTCTCAGAAGCCATTCTACGCAGTCCCTACCTGCCGACCTACCGACTTACCGAACTACGTCTACATCTAAATTCCTACCAAGCTAAAGCCCATAGGGGACGCCCCGAACCGCTACTCGATCCGGTCCTGGCAACCCCGGCAGCCAGGCGAGTGGAAGTCGCGCGTACTGCCACCCTTTCACTCGGGCATGCTCTAAATTTGTTCAAAACTAATATATAAATTTGAGGATTTTTGATGAACACAAACCCGAGTGAAAGTGGTATCATTCTGTAGAGCTCGAAAAACTGAATATTTTCTGCGCTTACAGCACTAACCAATATTAAACAGTTAATGAGAAATTGTTAATTAAAGTTTTACTGAACAGTGCGCAATTTGAACAATTGCGCACGCTTAACACTTCCTGTGTTAACGTTAACCTTGTTGTGTTAACTAACGAATACGTAATTAGTTGGTACAAAAGTTACATCATTTTGTAGAGTTTGAAGAGCTGAACATTTTGCTTTTTGAATCAGATTAAACCGTCCAGCTGTTAATGAGAAAATCGCGATCAAAGTTTACCTTCACATATGCATAATTTACACATACAGTGTATTAGCTCAATTGCAAACGTGCTGGGTTGCCAGATTGCTTCCGTATATAGGCTGGCTCGAACTAGTTCTAATCATAGCCCGTGTAGCTCACTGGATGGGTACTGGATTCCGTATCCAGAGGTCCTGAGTTCGAATCTCAGCACGGTCTATTTCTTTTCGCTTAGTTTGGATCACCCTTTAGTGTTTTAAAACTGAACATTACAGCCGACATAATTGAGGTCACAAACCCTGAACTAATAACTATTTTAAACAAAATAACTGATACCCTTATCCTTAACTAAAACTACACCGAATAAACGTCTTTCTAGCTAGTAATGTACCAATACGGCACAACTGGGTTTGTTTTCCTGAATTTAGAACTGACAAAGCTGAAGCTGCTAGTCCGCTACTCGGACATTTGCTATGAAATACTTAATTGTAGCGAATTTTCTGTTGTTATTATTCCTGTTATGATTCTGGTTCGGCTAGTTCTGGATTCCATGAATGCGGCTCATCCGCACCCTAATCGCAGGGCTACCTACACGGATGACCGGAAATCCAACAGATCTACAGACCTAATACGGGGTCCCCGTGACCCTAGGCTGCAGAATCTGCCTTAAACCGCCGAATGTAGCAATATTTCTGTAAAGTTTCTCACCATATTCACTCCAAAACTAGCAATTTCGCGTCAAACATACATCTCGACAAAAGATAAATCCCTAATTGTTTATGATTAGGGGCCAAATTGCTACTCAATTTGGCCCAGTTCCTGCCTAATATCTGAGTATATACGCACTTATTCTGGCTTTCCCAAGATCCTTACTGAACGAAGGGAGTTTACATGGTATACCCTCATTCCCACTCACAATTACACAATTTTGTCTACCATTCACACTTTAGAAATGGGGCTAAACTTGGAACCTCATAATCCATAAGGAATTTACCCAAGAAGCCAATTCTACGTAAATTTGAGGGTCATATTCACACAATTAACATCACAGTCATACTAAAACAACTACACAAACGACTAAATAGCATAATACGAATCCTAGTATTTCCTATCTGAGCCTATCTACTCTTTGTATGCACTTCTTGTCATAGTTTGGGATTAACTGACCTTCGTACTAACCTTGAACTTTGTAAACTTTCGTAGTTTTGATAAAAGTGGGGTAGTTTGAAACTTTAATAATTGTGGAAAGCTGAACGAGTAATAATTGCTCGGCAATTATTACAACCAGAACAAAACCACACACACTTTTCCGCTAAGGACAGCTTTCGTACAAGTAGATTAACTGGGGAAGTCGGCCATTCCCCTCAAAACGACTGAATAGTTAATAGTTAAAACAATTCTCGGGCTTTTGATTCCTATTAGTTTTAAGTAGCCGACCTACACAAGATTACACTTCATAGTTACAGAAAACGTTTTTTAGCTTCGATAGTGCCTATTTTGCGATTGCGGCCGACAATTCCTAACTGCCGGCTGTGGGGAGAATTGTTCCTAATATAGCTCAGATTAATTAATTAATTAATTAAGATTAATCAGCGAGCACGAGGGCTCGCTGATTAAAATGGGAAACGAAAATACTGGTCACGAGGGCTCGCTGATTAAAAATTGGAAAACGAAAAATACTGGCCACGAGATCTCGCTGATTATTGATAAAGATGTAGCAAAAAGGGCTTGATTAGAAAATTAAGGCCCGAAAGCCAAAAACCGAAAGTAAAAATAGGCCGAAAAAAGGCCTTCTAAAACCTAGAAAAATTGTGTCAATAATAACAATAATAACCTGAAAATAACGGTCAAAAGGTTAAGACACATTTTAAGGGTTTTAGAGTTGACTGTGAAATGGTGTGTATGACAAAAGTTCCGGTTCACCCAATGATCAGGTATGAAGTGCTCGCTACGCCGTCTCTGCTCTCAATCCAACAACTTTGCCACTGTCGGTCAATATTCCTTTCTGAGGTTCCAAAAATACTACTAAATCTTAAGGCTTCCACTGATTATCTGACTGGGACTGTCTCCGTCCACTACCGATCCACGGGTTACTGCTTCTGAGTAGATTACTGACACAAATATCGCTCAATCTTCCAGATCCGGCAAGACAGCGTTGGCTTATCGTCCGCACCTAAATCAAATGGATTAAAACCCATTAGTACAAGGTTACGGTGTGGGAATCGAACCCAGCAACCATTACTCGTTCTTTTGCTTTCCAGGCCCAAAATGTGCATTTTGGGCCCCATTTGAACTTGTGAATTGAAGAAATGGCTAAAAACTCATTGGTGATTGTCTCTTTGACAGTATTAACCGTTTCTTGTCACCAAATGGGCCTTCCTGGCCATTTTGGGTTATAATTTGGTAAATCAGGCTAAACTTGACGTAATTCTTTGCTTAAATAAGATAATTCGTTGTTTTTGCGTTTCCTGGGCCTGATTGGGCCTAATTGCACTTGCGATTGGCCAAAACACTCCTGTAACGCGTACAAAATTCACTGTTCGCACCCTATTTGGAACTTTCGCTTGTTTCTTCCTTCTTCTTGCACAAACCGGGCCGTCTGGGCCGTCTTAGATTAATACACACGGATTCCAACAGAAGTTCGCAGGCTCTTTTGAACAGACAAAATGACAGGACAAAACAAAATGACGGGACAAAACTGGTACTTTCCGGCCTGGTTTTTGACCCAATTTCGCTGACTTACCACGGGAAATAGTCTTATTTCCCGTGGCCCGCTGATTATCCCAATTATGAACGAAACTTGACATTTTAAGGTGGTGATTCCTTTTGGGCACATATTGTTATTTGGCGGCGTAAATCAAGATGAAATTTGATGAAACTTTCCGAAATATGTTCTTTTAGCGTTCTAACACTCCCGCGCAATCCCGACTCAAAAATTCGAGATTTTCGGTCAGAGTGGTTTTTCCCAATTTCTGAACGTTTGGCAGCAGCTATACAGTTATGACTATATGCATTCGAAAGATCTCATTGAGCTTCACATTTTTGCTTTTTAAAGCAAGTTTCTAACTTTTCTCTACCGTGAGATATAGCCGATTTTCTTGTTTTGGCGTCGAAAACTTGTGATTTTTGCAGATATCAAATAATCCAACATTTCTTGAACTACGCAAGCCGAAAAATGAAACTAAGGGTGTCGATCTGAAGGTCTCACAGGGACAAATTATCCGACGCATGATCGTCTTCCAACTGCTATCCTGTACGCTGCTATCATAAAAAATGTAGTTTTTGCAAAAACACGACCAATTTTTTCCAAAGATTGTGGAGCATTCACCATGCAAGTTGGATGGCTGCTATTGAACAAATGTGTTCTGCAAAAACATACCCAGGGTCGATTTTTTAGTTGCCCCGATTGCTGCTTTCTAGCTATAGTAATCGCTCGACAAATTTGGAAAAAGTAGGCAAAATACAGGTTGCACACACAGTTCAGCTTATATCTCTGTAACGAAGAGCGATTTCACAATAAATAAAAATCGTCCCCAGCTATTTGATGGAGGTATCGAATGAAATAATCGATGTCTCGCGAAAACATTTACTTTAGTCTGCAAAAATTCTGGAAAATTATACTTCTTCTAAAATGTGTTAAAAATATTTTAGAAAAGGAACATTAGTTTCGTGACATGCACTAAAAAGAGGAAATGTCAAGCTACATTTTGATATAAAAATGGCTTCTTAACTCCAAGTAATGAATGAGTAATAATGGTGCAAACTTTATGTGACCAAAGGGAATCACCACCTGGATTTCGAGTGTTGGAAGATGGTCAAGTGTCTACTATTTACTGTACTTAACCTAACTACTGCCTATATACTTGCATGTGTTAAATTACTGAAACTTACGTAATGTTAACTAAGAATTAAAAACTGCTGGTTGTTTGACCTAGAATTCTACGACTAGGTAGTTTCTCTGTTTACATTAACAACTGGATCTTAAAATAAAACTAGTGGACTGCTTGTCGAGTGAGTTTTTGCACATAATCAATTCCAATTAGTTTATGCTAAAAATGCAAAAACTCACTCACTCACTGTCTCAGAAGCCATTCTACGCAGTCCCTACCTGCCGACCTACCGACTTACCGAACTACTTCTACATCTAAATTCCTACCAAGCTAAAGCCCATAGGGGACGCCCCGAACCGCTACTCGATCCGGTCCTGGCAACCCCGGCAGCCAGGCGAGTGGAAGTCGCGCGTACTGCCACCCTTTCACTCGGGCATGCTCTAAATTTGTTCAAAACTAATATATAAATTTGAGGATTTTTGATGAACACAAACCCGAGTGAAAGTGGTATCATTCTGTAGAGCTCGAAAAACTGAATATTTTCTGCGCTTACAGCACTAACCAATATTAAACAGTTAATGAGAAATTGTTAATTAAAGTTTTACTGAACAGTGCGCAATTTGAACAATTGCGCACGCTTAACACTTCCTGTGTTAACGTTAACCTTGTTGTGTTAACTAACGAATACGTAATTAGTTGGTACAAAAGTTACATCATTTTGTAGAGTTTGAAGAGCTGAACATTTTGCTTTTTGAATCAGATTAAACCGTCCAGCTGTTAATGAGAAAATCGCGATCAAAGTTTACCTTCACATATGCATAATTTACACATACAGTGTATTAGCTCAATTGCAAACGTGCTGGGTTGCCAGATTGCTTCCGTATATAGGCTGGCTCGAACTAGTTCTAATCATAGCCCGTGTAGCTCACTGGATGGGTACTGGATTCCGTATCCAGAGGTCCTGAGTTCGAATCTCAGCACGGTCTATTTCTTTTCGCTTAGTTTGGATCACCCTTTAGTGTTTTAAAACTGAACATTACAGCCGACATAATTGAGGTCACAAACCCTGAACTAATAACTATTTTAAACAAAATAACTGATACCCTTATCCTTAACTAAAACTACACCGAATAAACGTCTTTCTAGCTAGTAATGTACCAATACGGCACAACTGGGTTTGTTTTCCTGAATTTAGAACTGACAAAGCTGAAGCTGCTAGTCCGCTACTCGGACATTTGCTATGAAATACTTAATTGTAGCGAATTTTCTGTTGTTATTATTCCTGTTATGATTCTGGTTCGGCTAGTTCTGGATTCCATGAATGCGGCTCATCCGCACCCTAATCGCAGGGCTACCTACACGGATGACCGGAAATCCAACAGATCTACAGACCTAATACGGGGTCCCCGTGACCCTAGGCTGCAGAATCTGCCTTAAACCGCCGAATGTAGCAATATTTCTGTAAAGTTTCTCACCATATTCACTCCAAAACTAGCAATTTCGCGTCAAACATACATCTCGACAAAAGATAAATCCCTAATTGTTTATGATTAGGGGCCAAATTGCTACTCAATTTGGCCCAGTTCCTGCCTAATATCTGAGTATATACGCACTTATTCTGGCTTTCCCAAGATCCTTACTGAACGAAGGGAGTTTACATGGTATACCCTCATTCACACTCACAATTACACAATTTTGTCTACCATTCACACTTTAGAAATGGGGCTAAACTTGGAACCTCATAATCCATAAGGAATTTACCCAAGAAGCCAATTCTACGTAAATTTGAGGGTCATATTCACACAATTAACATCACAGTCATACTAAAACAACTACACAAACGACTAAATAGCATAATACGAATCCTAGTATTTCCTATCTGAGCCTATCTACTCTTTGTATGCACTTCTTGTCATAGTTTGGGATTAACTGACCTTCGTACTAACCTTGAACTTTGTAAACTTTCGTAGTTTTGATAAAAGTGGGGTAGTTTGAAACTTTAATAATTGTGGAAAGCTGAACGAGTAATAATTGCTCGGCAATTATTACAACCAGAACAAAACCACACACACTTTTCCGCTAAGGACAGCTTTCGTACAAGTAGATTAACTGGGGAAGTCGGCCATTCCCCTCAAAACGACTGAATAGTTAATAGTTAAAACAATTCTCGGGCTTTTGATTCCTATTAGTTTTAAGTAGCCGACCTACACAAGATTACACTTCATAGTTACAGAAAACGTTTTTTAGCTTCGATAGTGCCTATTTTGCGATTGCGGCCGACAATTCCTAACTGCCGGCTGTGGGGAGAATTGTTCCTAATATAGCTCAGATTAATTAATTAATTAATTAAGATTAATCAGCGAGCACGAGGGCTCGCTGATTAAAATGGGAAACGAAAATACTGGTCACGAGGGCTCGCTGATTAAAAATTGGAAAACGAAAAATACTGGCCACGAGGGCTCGCTGATTATTGATAAAGATGTAGCAAAAAGGGCTTGATTAGAAAATTAAGGCCCGAAAGCCAAAAACCGAAAGTAAAAATAAGCCGAAAAAAGGCCTTCTAAAACCTAGAAAAATTGTGTTCCTTGTGCGAATGGCCGAGCATAATACGCTCACATGGCCCTTAACCGTGTTGTAGTTTGCTCCGTGTTGGTTCAGATGATCTCCTCTGACCTGTGTGGGCCAGAGGAGGTCCTAACTCGAGTTCCTATGGGAGGGAGAAGTGCGTTGGGGATTCTCCGGCCAAAACGCTGGCACACCAGGAGAGAGGGAATACACGTCCGCTCTCGGCCGGAGCTGAAGCAAACACTGAAAGAAATTTTGAATTTTCCAGTGAGCTGACAGGAGTCTGACAGCTCACTGACCTTATTGCTTTTGCCGGGTCCTCTTTGAAGAAAGCAGGATTTCCAGACTTTTCTGGAAATCCTCTTTGTAAACTCGGACCCGGCGTGGGCTGTTTGCACGCCTTGCCCACCGGAATGGAGATTAATGGGAGGGGGGTCTGGAGTTATGACCCTCCAACTGACCCCTTATTTGATGGATTTCCCAAGCTGAATTTCCAGAAACTTTCCAGACTTTTTGGTTAACATGTAGAGATAACCAAAGGTGAAATTTGCTACTTAAAAAGTCAGTTTCCTTGAATCAAAAATTGAAATAGTACGAAATAAAGGTCTCTCGGGGCCCATTATAAAAAAATAAATATTAATTGCCGCTTTGGCCGTAATATTTTGTAAATTTTGTTTTTATTATTTTCAGGCGCTCCCTTGTTTCCAAGCCCCTTTCTCTTCCTTTTGGGCGTGACCTTTCGGCCGAGAACAAGGGAGGCCGATCGTTAATTCTAGCAACAATTGCTCTCCCTCACTGGAACTGGAAGTCTTTACCTAAGGACACAGGAGGGCAATTGTTGCGCAAAACTAGTGCATACAAGGAACTACGTAATTTTTAGGAAATAAAAACTAGATATTAATATTCTACTTACAAAACTACCTAAGTCCACTTAATTTCATCTTATTTTATTAATTTGGGAGAGGGTTATGCCCCCTCCGAACCTATTTTCACACCTAAGGTGTGTACTCCTTCTCTGCGAGGCAAATCTTTGCTGGGTGAGGGCCAACAGAAGCTCAGAGAATGAATGAAGGAATGAATGGACGTAACAACATCAACAACAGCGTATTGTTACGTCTTATTACAAAGGTTACCTAAGGCCAAGATTATAAAATTAAAACGTAATGACTCAAAACTATTTTGGCCTGTATCTTTCGCATTGGGAGTTAAAAGACCGGGTTTGGATTTTCAGAATCAGGAAAGAATTGCCTTTCAGATGAGCCCAAGTTGCATTTTTACCAAATACCTTTGTTTTTTTTGTCAGAATAAAAATTCGCTTTATTGCGGAGGGACATTTTTCTCGGTTTGAGCTAAAACGTCTCCAGTGGCCGAATTTTCTGGAGTATTGGATTTGTTGAGCCAAATCCAAAAAATGTCCCTCGGCCCACATGTCCTTCATATCATGACACAAGAAGAAATTTTTGCCGATTCTACAGTTTTGAGAAATCGATGTTCAAATATTTTTGGTCTATATTCAGCCTGTAAGATATCACTGTGTCCGAAACATTTTGCTAGTTTCGTAAGCTACAAAGCCAAAGGTTGTGGGTTCGATCCCCACCTCAGGCCCGAATTTTTCGGATCCGAGGTCCTATAGTGACACATCTTATCTTAGTTTCGTTCGTTCTTTCATTAGTCCAGATGAAGTAATCTTCACAAAATTGTAGATGAATCAAGTTTGATTAGCAGACAAAATTTCGGTGTCAAAGAGCGCATAATTGACTAGCTGCCGCCATGGTTTTGCGCCAAAAACTTGATTTCAGGGAGCGCATCTCCTGAATCTATTTCTCAACCAAGCTGCTTCAAATTTTCAGGAATGGTACTACTCGCAAAATGCCAATTGCGTGCCAATTTTGAAGCTATTGTGTGGCATTCAAGCTACACAGCAGCCAAAAGTTGAGATTTTCGAAACAATGACATTCACCAACGGCTAAATGAAAAATTCAAATTTTGCATAAAGACATTAGCCGAATGCAGTGGCACTTCTTTTTCAATTAAATTAGGATCCAAATTTGGAATAGGATCCAAATTAGGATTATCTATCATATGACCCAACATTTTTAACGCATTTGATGTTTAGGCTTGTTAGTTGTGACTTGTGATTTTCGTTCCGCGATTTGATATCATACCCTGCCCTTAATGCTGGTGCTGCTGCTGGTGCTGCTGGCTGTTGCAAAGGTGAGTTTTTCTCAGTTTTGCTGCGAATTCTGCACCATTAGACAAAAACCAAAAAGCAAAAACATTCTATATATTCTGATTATATACTACATCTTTCTAAATGTACCAGTACCAATCTCAATACTAGCTAACAAAAACATTTACAAATTACAAGTTAGCGACCCCTCTGGGGAACTCCAGGCGTACGTGTGCTTTACGTTTAGAATTGCTAATGTGTGTTTAAATCTGATTGTGGCAGTATCTTTAACTGCGCAAAACCAACTTTCCATAGCCTTCCATAAACGTATGTTTATCGAAATTGGCAAACCACATCTCGCAGGCGATTTTGAAGTAAATGGATGCAAGATACCTAAAGCGGAGATCATAAAGGACTTAGGGATCTACGTAAGTTCGGATTTGAAGTTCTCTTCTTATTGCGACAAAGTTTTTGCTAACGCTTATCAGAAAACTGCGTTAATTTTTGATTCTTTCCGCTGTCATGACCTCAAGTTCTTAGTGGCTATGTACTTACTCTATATCAGACCCATATTGGAGTATAACTCTTGTGTCTGGTCTCCCCATCTAAAGACAGACATAATAAAAAGTTGTAGGAGTTCAAAGGCGTTTTACTAACAGGATACCTGAAGTTCGTGAGCTTCCCTACCAGGTATCGCCTCAGTATGACTGGGCTACAATCTTTGGAACACTGTTGCTGATTTGACTCAAACATACAAAATAATTTACTAACTGGACAACGTTAATTTATTAGAATTTTTTACATACGCCGCTATAACCGGTACGAGGGGACACACAAAAGACAAGTGAAATCCTTACTTGACTGTAGGAAATTTTTATTCCTGCTGGAGCAGGAATGTATAAAATGGAAACCTTTATGTTTAGTGTAGTGTGAGTCATTTCTCCATTCAGAAGCCCTATCTTCAACACGGGGCTAGCTTAGGTCAGATTTTTTGCATTCGGATTATGCAAATTAGGTTATGGAACCTATTTAAGCAGCAGAACTGAGAGCCGTCGCGCAGTCTTCGGCTGTCAGCAATCTAAACGGTTGCAGGTTTTTGAGCACCAGTGTAGCTTGGGAGCTACACATCGGTGCATTATAGGGAATCAGATTAGGCACTAGCTTGCGCTGGACTTCATACGTTCAGCCCGACATGGCAAGCACCACATGCCTGCTGTCCCTGGTGAGGGAAGTCAAGTGAAGTTGTAAACTAAACCTGGAGTTTCCAACGCTTCGAGGACGAAACCTCTCCAAATTTCGCAATTGAATAAAGAAAAGGTCTACAAAGGAATACTGCCCCGTTTGGGGCCTACTTGTTTCATCTAGGATAGTTCTGGATACTTTTCATCTGGACCAGTTTAGAGACCAAAGTTGTGACTTTGCCAAGCCTTCATATATTTAAAAGTCACCTATGCTCAGTAGACGTTAACAAGTTTTTAAAGTACGAACTCGATTACTTTTGGCTAACCTTGTTGTATATTTCTATTTTATTGAAGCATATCTTATTTTATTTTGGATTACATATACGTATACTACGTATATTATTGTTATTGTAGGATCTGTATTTGATTTGTATTTGTAAATATACATATACTTACTGTAATGATCGACTTTAGTAGATGCTTGCTATTTTGCATGTCTCCTTTTTGGCCGCATTGTATTATATGTATGTCTATTATATTATAGATATTATATTATATATTATATTATATTATAAAGTCTGACCAAAATATGTAGGGATTGAAAAATAAATTTGAAAAAATTTAATTTCATCAGAAGAAGCCGATCTTTTAAGGTGGTGATTCCTTTAGGGGACATATTGTTATTTGGCGGCGTAAATCAAGATGAAATTTGATGAAACTTTTCGAAATAAGTTCTTTTAGCGTTCTAACACCCTCCGCGCAATCCCGATTCAAAAATTCGATATTTCCGGTCAGAGTGGTTTTTTCAAATTTCTGAACGTTTGGCAGCTGCTGCACAGTTATGACTATATTCATTCAAAGGATCCCATTGAGCTTCATGTTTTTGCTTTTTAAAGCAAGTTTCTAGCCTTTCTCTGCCTTGAGATATAGCCGATTTTCTTGTTTTGGCGTTGAAAACTTGTCATTTTTGCAGAAATCAAATAATCCAACACTTCTTGAACTACGCAAGCCGTAAAATCAAATCAAATAAAATCAAATAAAAAGGCGTCGATCTGAAGGCCTCACAGGGACAAATTCCGACGCATGATTGTCTTCCAATTGCTATCCTGTAGGCTGCTATCATAAAATATGTAGTTTTTGCCAAAACATGGCCAAATTTTTTCCAGCGATTGTGGAGCATTCACTATGCAAGTTGGAGGGTTGTCACTTACTGAACGTGTTTTACACAAAAATACCCAGGGACCCTTTTTAGTTGCCCCGATTGCTACTTTCTAGCTAAAATGGTCGCTTGCCAAAGTTGGGAAAAGTAGGTAAAATCCAGGAGGCGCTTACATTTTAGCTAATTTTTTATAACGAAGAGCGGTTTCATAACAATTAAAAAAGGGTCCCCAGCTATTTGATGGAGGCATCGAATGATGTGGCTGATGTCTCGCGAAAAAATTACTTGATTCTGCAAAAATTCTGGAAAATTATACTTCTTCTAAAATGTGTTAAAAGTATTTTAGAAAAGCAACATTAGTTTTGTGGCATGCATTGAAAAGAGAAAAGTCAAGCTACCTTTTGATATAAAAATGGCTTCTTAACTCCAAGTAATGAATGAGTAATAATGATGCAAACTTTATGTGACCAAAGGGTATCACCACTTTAAGCGTCATATATTATTAATTTTGCTATGTGAAAGAGCACAAAAAGAGCTTTCAAAGATGTGCATATCTCTCCTGTACATTGTTTATCAAAAGTTACAAATAGTTTTGTATATTTTACGTTTACGTTGACCGTTCCTACCCACCATAGAACAGTTTATCCGAAAATAAAATCTAATGGATTTTGGAAAAATGGTCATTGTGTATTTACGTTATTACTTAACCGAAGAGACTTTACAGGTGCTTGAAGATATTGTAAATCCTAAAAACCAAAGCAATGAATGCAAGCCACAAAATCTTTGTTTTTGATTTTCTCGAAACTATTTCAAACAAACCTGAGCCAGTGTTGCAAAGATGTTTTATGGCACTATACGCTCAGAACGTTTTATTAATTTTTTGAAAAACACAATAGTAAGCATAATGTAAAATTTTAAATATTTCAAATTAAGCTGAAAACGGAAAAGCTTTTATAAACAACCGAAAAACTACCTGAGCCGCGTACTAAGCTTGCATGAAAATTTCAATTGAATTAATTTTTGTGTAGAACACATGTGCTACGTGGCATCTGTGTAGTCCGCATAGTAAATTCCCCACAATCGCTAAAAAATTTCGTCATGTTTTTGTAGAAACTACATTTTGTATGATAACAGACAACGGGATAGTAATTGGAAGATGACCATGCCTCCATTCCAGAGATTGCAGCCTTTCCGTGGTGGAGTGGATCCTCCCCAGGCCCAGTCCCTACTGGTCCCTGTGGAGCCCGAAATTGCTATCACCCCCAGGTCCCAATGGAACCTGCCAGCATGTGGGCAAAGCGTTGGCCCCCACAGGCTACCCCCATCCCACCTCAAACCCGGCCGGGTTTTCCCCGAGGGGCGGCACTGAACCGGCCAAGTTCCGCCCCACTGCAGTTCTGGCGCTCCTGTCACTACTGCTAATGTTGTTGGCCGGTGATATCCATCCTAATCCGGGACCCGGTCCTTCTGTTCCGTACCCCTGCGGCAAATGCCACGACAACGTCCCATGGAAGGCATGGGCGATTCAGTGCACCTTTTGTTCCCGTTGGTTTCACCAGAAATGCTCAGACCTGTCAGTTAGAGAAATCCGCCAGTTCGAACGGACAGGAGATCCCTGGAGCTGCGGAAGCTGTGGCCCCCTCAATACCACCAATCAGCCCACTCCTCAGCCGGCTGCCTTGCCGACTGCTAGGCCCCCACCGGAACCCCCTCCTCTCCCATCCCCTCCAGCCAATCGACCGAGAGATATCTCATCCCATGCTAGCCTGCGAATCCTACAGTGGAACTGTAGCAGCGCCAAACAGCGAAAGCCAGAACTCGAAAAATTTCTCTCCGATTCTGCCGTCAGTGGCTGCCCTTTTCGATGTAATCTTGCTTCAGGAGACCAGGCTGCAACCAGACTACAGCTTCAGCCTACAGGGATTTTCAGTTGTCCGGAAGGATAGAACCAGAGGACGGAGAAACAATCAGACTGGTCCTCCGGTCGGAGGTGGACTACTCATGGCATTCCGAGAAGACCTGCCCTACTGTGTAGAATCTGGCCCCTGGACTGCAGCCGGTGACGACGTATCGGAGGTGCTAGTTTGTACCATAAAACCGGAAGGCAAAGCTGTACCCAGTATGAAAATCGCCAATATCTACATCCCGCCTCTGCGGGCAGCGGCGGACGACGATAGGGTTATGAACTTTGACCCATCGGCCCTACCCTGCGAGCCGAATACAATAATCTGTGGGGACTTCAACGCCCACTCCCCCCTCTGGGACCACAGCGCTGCCACAAATCAAACTGGCTCTCTACTGGAAGACTGGATCACCGATACTGGCCTCATCCCGGCCAACGACGGAGCACCCACAAGAACAGACTACAGAACAGGCAGCTCAGCAGCCCCAGACGTTACCATCCATCACTCCAACCTAATTGGGCGGGTCGATTGGAAGGTTGGTCAGGATATGGGTTCTGATCACTTCCCCCTCCTGGTCACTGTTGCCTTGAAGAGCAGGAAAAACCTGTCCAGGCCAAATATAGCAGCTTTGCCTCCTTTGCCAAAGCTGACTGGGAAAGCTTTGGTAAAGCCGTGGATGAATCCCTCACAGCCTCCAACTTTTTTTTAATATGGATAGCTGCTCCAAAATATTGAAAAATCAGGGTACAGAAGAACACACTTTTTTACAATAATAAGTTACTTCAGACAAAAAACCGTCAGGAACGCTTTAACAAACAATTTAGATACAAAAATAAATAGACAATTATATTAGGCAAAAATAGAATAAGAGAAAATTATGTACATTTATAAATTCATCCACGCATACGGATACACGGAACTGACGAAAGGAAATATAACAACTGCTAGAGGTAACAGACAACGTTGCAGTTCAATAAAAGGGATCATTTTTAGTTGACCAAGTTCGTGAAAAATAGGCGAATGTATGAAGTTAACTAGAACTATAATCTTCCAATGGCAATAAATAACAAAAACTAAGAAGTTGTTGCAACAATTGCTAAAGTTCAATCTGGGTGCGTAAAGCTCCTGACAGGATCTCTTCCAAGCATTTTAGGAGTAGAAAAAAGGCAGCTAAAACTGTATCTCCGAATTTTTAAACCATTTATTTCAGATTTAATGCCAAAAATGAACGCTTAATACCAAAGCAATTTCATTTACATTAATTCCATCGAAGATTATGCAATGCAGCGCTCAGAATGACCGGACCATCCACCACGCGAATCCACAGCTAACAGAAAACGTCAATCTCCGTGAATACCAAACTTGAACGAAAGACAAAGCTAGCTAAGAAATAGATACAGAGCTTTTCAGGATAATCTAAACCCAGCACTAGCCAAAGCAAGCAGATTCGTAGAATGCTCTACTAACAGTCAATAATGAATTGTATCTTTTACGGACACGTCTGTCCACCCCTTTCTTTGTACCAGGTGCTCCTGCAGAAAAATGCAAAGCTCGACAGCAAAGGAGATAGCGGAAGAAGCTGTGACAATTGATGGATATTCTGTAAGATCAGTCTCAAGATGCAGGCTCTTGATTGGCCAGACGAACAACACCCACACCGCCACCCAAACGCCTATAGTTCATATTGCCAGCAGATTGCCACTGATTATTCTCTGGATCATAGACTTCCACTGTTTTCAGATAGGTCGTCCCATCAAATCCTCCAACAGCATACAGCTGGCCGTTCACAACGGCAAGGCCAACCTATAATATATAAGAGCAAGAGTACATAATAATACATAAGAGTATGACAAGACTCATACGCTGTGTTATCAGCTCGCTACATCCGATGCGCGCTATCGGTTGACCCCCCCCCCCCACATAAATTGACAAAGAAATTCGCCCGCTATGTTTACACGCAACAGACGCACTTTGAACCAACTGACTAGTGCAAACATAGCGTTCGAATTAGCTTTGATAAGGGGGGGGTCTGATTTAGGGGGGTGGGTAAGCCGATAGCGTGCAGAGGATGTTAATACATAGAGTATGACGCTTGTCATACTCTTATGTATAGAGGTCGGAGAAAAAACCAAGGTAGTCACTTTTTGGACTCTGCAGAACTGCCCAGTGGAGCAATCCGGCTATAAATTATTTTCTTATCAAGCCCTGTCTAGACTGTCATTTTGGTATATAAATCGCCTCTCTATGTCCTGTTGTTAATTAGTAATTAACGGTTAATTGGCCGGGGTAAAAAACCAATGGCGGGAAAAAACCAACCGATGGGAAAAAAACCAACCCCAATATTCGGTCAGGGTAACTCACATTAGCGATTTTATGCATGCAACCGGTTAAATCGGCGTCGCTGACTTCATATCTGCACTTATTTTTGCGATATTCCGTATAATAAGTGAGAAAATCAAACATCAATATTTGCAGCATCAACTGGCTAGGTTTCATCAAATTTGCCAGTGTCTATGTTAAAATGCAAAAATTTGTAAATCTTTCGAAATCCGATGAAATAAAATAAACGTTGTTTCGCGAAGTTGGCGATACGTCGTGTGCGAATTGCAATATTTTTGAACATGGCGAAGTGCAGGGTGCACTGTACGTATATATTGCTTGCTTTTGTTAATATTTTGAATTCAGGTATATACGTATGTGCATACGTATATACTGAAAGTTAAATGCGGTTATTCTTTCGTATACGCACACCTGGGTCTGCAATTCGTAAAACTTCACCGATTGAGCTCAAATTGGGTATGGGTGCATTTGAACACATTCCTGAATGATCTATCTGTTTCAAAAATTAAAGGTTTAAAAAATTTACTTAAATTTTAGAAGGACCAAGGGGAACCAAAAATGTTTTGCTAATTTGCTCCAAGGTTGTCCGTATATATCGTATGTTTATGTATATAAGAGGAGTTTTCAGGGTCGTTGAACACGAATCTGAAAACAGTTTTTTATCCAGCTTTTCGTTAGCTAGAAGTAAGCTTGTTTTTAGATTGTACACTGAACTAGCGAAAAGCTGGATCGAAAAACGGTTTTAGATTCGTGTTGTTCAGCGACCCTGAAAGCTCCTCTTAAGCTCAATCGGTTACGTTTTGCGAATTTTAGACCCAGGTATTCGTATATCACCGTTAATTATTAAAAACGCCAACCTAATAGTTGATTATAATAGTTTTCTATAAATCCGGTTTGAAGTAATTGCCTATTGGATTTTGTGTCTTTCGCTACTGTTGTATGAGTCTACACATGTTCTTGTTGTATCTGAAGATAAAGAGATTGTTTAAATAGAGTTTAAAAATATATTGTCTTGTTGAGTTTTGTGCCAAGAGTTATGTTAAGATCATATATAGTACATGATCTGTTGTTCCAATAACTTCTACCTACAGTACAGATCGAAAACATCTACCTATTTGCGCGCGTGCGCGTGCACTGTCTTTGCGCGCGTGCACTGTCTGAAGACACTGTCTCTACCGTAATCCTGCACACTTGATTGTGCTTAAAGCAAAGGCTTTCTATCTAGCTTAATGTTTGCATAAATCCAGCAGTATAAGCAGGCAAATAGATGTTTGGTTTTTATGGATCCTACCCAAGCAAAAGCTAAAGCAGCTAACAAACAGCAGTTGTAAGGGATACACTCTGTGAGCACCTAATTGACACTTTTATCATAATCTGCGTATAACAGGTAATATCACTGATTTAATTAATTCATTAGTTTATTAATACTGCTTTATTAACGCAATATTACAGACTGTTACACCTTTCTAAAAGTTGTTTAGCTTTCAAATACTTTTATTTTACTGAGATATTATTATTCTTAGACTTTCTTTTAAGCTTTATTTAAAATTTCGCTTCAATGTTCGGCGTCTTCGGCGTTGTCCGAGGCATTCTCTAAGCTTGCAGTTCCATCTTCATTCATATCGTCTGTGTTGCCTTCATTCGGCAGTGCTGCTTTAGAATGCCGCATGGTAACTCTTCTGCAATAGGTGTCGTTTGCCTTGATACATGAATTCCAAGCGGATTCCCCAGTTTCAGGTCCAGCGGGTGGTTTCTTCAGGAGTACTTGGCTTTTTACGAAATCAAGCTTTTCCTTGTTGAGGGGCTCCTTTCCTCGGCTTCCTGTGCAATTATGCCCTGACAACTCAGATTCTGAAAACAAGGCCCTGAGCAGAGTTGTTGCAAAGATGGTTCGGGTTTTGGAACCAAGGTCATAGGCTTCGAGCAGTGAACCGTCGATCCAAGACGACCTGTCTTCCCTTGATACGACGGACTGAGTTGGTACAGTAGATGCAGACTGAGGAGTTGTAGTAAATTCAGGATCACTTCCAGATGCTAAGCTGACTGAATGAGAAGATTCAACCAACTTGGAAATAAGATCTCTAGTGGTATCAAGTAAATCGGCTTGCGTCCTCATGATATCCCGCTGATTTGAAATGATTCTGTCCAACTTCGTTTCAATTGTGCTCTGTCTAAAATTTTTAATATTATATAATTCATTCAATCATCAAATGATGACTCATAGAACGTTCCGTGGAACGAATTACGTAACAAGGATTAAGGAACGCATTAGGTTAAACAAGAATTAATCCTATATTTATCATTGATCTATTAACAGTTGACTCGTTAACATATAAGCAATGCAAGAACTTATTAGAAAATTAGTCTTTTTCTGAAGATTTGTACAAGTGCTCAATTAGAATTATCCTAAGTTACACACCTATTTGGCGTAAACGAAGACGGACTATTTCTGTTTATGTCATAAATTGAAGGTGATCCTGCAGGAAACATTTCCGGAGATCGCATTGTGTGATACAATACAACTAAGGCTCTTTTCACTCTTTTGTGGCCCGGTGTAATCTGACTAGCATCCAACAATGTTTCCTCAGTTTCTGCGACTGGCGATCCTTCAATGAATGCCGCTGCCTGTGCTGGCTGACGAGCCGCCGTCTGTTGTCTAGACCTGGCAGGCTGAACTAAAGCAGCAAACATTCACCTAAGTTCTTGAAGTTTTTATCCATTTGCTGACAGTTTACGTAGCACAATGAAGCTTTTTACTTTAGTTTTTATTAGTACATACGAAATGCTGCTACAAAAAACCAAGTTGCAGCAAAGCTTAGCATGAATAAAATTTTAGCTGAGCTCACCGAAGCTAACAGAAATAAAGTGCAGTTTTTATGCATAGGCAGGTCACCAAGCCAATGGATAAACTGTTTTTGCAGTGGTTTTTGTTGCAAAGGTTTTTCAATTCAAGAAAATACAATTTTTCTCCTTTCTATGGTTGTTGCATTGCTTTACCGTACCTGTTTCTGTTTGAGACGTCCGCAACTCGCAAATAGTATCACTGTGATCACAAATGGCTAATCTAGATTTGATTGCACAGCCAAAGCAATAGGGCCATTCAGGAGGCATTCCCTTCTCACAAACGAAACACGTTTCTTCAGTCAGTTCCTCGGAAATTCGACAGGCAAAGCATTTCGGCTTAATTGGTAAAAACTGCAGGATGGTTTTGTCATACCATTCAACTAGGCCAGCTAGTTCATTTTGCTTCTTTTCCATAGCTACGTTTGATAATCTCTTCACATCTAAAAATAATAAACATAACCTCGCAGATTTGCAGGCCAATTACGTATGTAATTTCCAATTATATACTAATTTGTTTCCTGGGTTTTTTAGTTTCCCCCCACTTTTTGGGTTTCCCCACCCGACCCCTTCCCTCCCCACTCGGCCCCACCTCCACATTTTTGGCATCCCCCCACTCACTACAAGGTGCCCAGAAAATGCCAAATTTCAATGATTTTTGGTCAAAATTCTCAAATATTTTCCGGCTCTGCCGGAATTTTTTGGTCAAAAATCGTCTATTTTGGTACTCAAACTCACTTTTTGAGCACTTTTAAGCATAGTTATAGCAGTATATGTAGAAAACTTTAGGGTCCCCCACTTCCCCACCCCCACCTTTTTTCGCCTAGAAAAAGCCCAGGTTTCTAAGTTTTAATATTAGTATGCCATAAGGATATATATTTATATATGGTTAAATAATAGTAAACTAATAGTTAAATGGATACCGATACCGGAAAAAACCGTTAAATCGAGTAAAACCGGAGGTCCAAATTTTTCAGACCTTCGATGGTACATGGCTTTCTTCTCATCTTGCTCATTTTACTTACATGTAATTACTGCCACTTGAAATCTTATATTTAGCAATCGTTAATTAATGCTGTAGTGTAAAGTGCACTTACCCAGAAATTCCCAGAGGTGACACTTAAACATCTTTCCATTATAGAGTGCCATGTAATGTTGATGAAAACAGCATGAAAATCGTGCACACGAAATGGAATCAACACAGTCTCGAATTTCAGACAACTTTACTGCACTAATATTTTTGTCGTTAATCCAGACTACGACAGCTCCGTCGTTTGGGCGCAATTTATAAGGCGCTAGGAATTTTGACATCAGACCAAATTAATTAAATGATAATAAACTAAAGCAAAATAAAATATGAGCAGTTAATTTGCAAATAAATTAAACATAAGAACATAACGTAATATTAATTTGTTTTGTAGCTGTTCGAAAATGGTTAATTTGTCTCCAAACAGATTTAATCGTTTAACCTTGTATGCCCGTCAGCGTATTATTAATCTTAAATTATCTGGTAAAACTCTTGTGTTTATCTGGAATGTGCTGAAGGCTGAACGTTATACCTATACTTACAAGACAGTCCGTGATTTTTGGCACAAATATTTGGCAAGAAAAACGATTGCTGACCGCAAACCGCCAGGAAGGCCGCCACTTGTTGTTGCCCAGCAGATTGCTAATTACATTGATAAGCAACTAGGAGAAAATAATGAGCTCACAACCCGTCAGTTACAAGTAAGCACTTTAAGGTAGCGAATCCCTTTGTGTTAGTGTTGTTTCAGTAGCCGTTTTTAGTTTCAGCTTCAGTATCTAGTCGGTGGTCCGACGTAATTTCAGTTTAAGTTTAAGTCGGAAACGTAAAATAATTTCAGTTTCAGTTTTAGTTTCAATAAATATGAAGCAGAATTTGACATCTATTCCGCATCCCTTGCAGCAATGTTAACAGAATTGAAGCTAAAATCTTTCAAAGTTTCAAGTTTTAACGCAATTCTGAAACTAGTTTCAGTCCGAGTTTCGGGTTAACCAACATTAGTTTCAGTATCAGGATCAGTTTACGTAAGTCAGCGTACTAAAACTGCTTCAGTTTCAAGTCCCTTCGCAGTATATATAGTTTCAGTTTTATTAATTAATACCGAACTTGCAAATTTGGTTTCAGAAAATCATCCAAGTAAGGTTTGGAACAACGCTGACCGAAAGCAAACTAAAGCGATTACGCCGAAATTTGGGATGGATTTCTTCAAGAGTGAAGTATTGCCAGTTAGTGAAGCATGTAAATAAAGGTCCCAGGGTCAACTTTTGCAAGTCTATCCTAGACGGATCTATCCCAGTACACAACATTTGTTTCACGGATGAGTGTACGGTACAGCTAGAACGCCACCGAAAAACGTGTTACCGTAAAATTGGCTCAAACCATTTGGTTATTTTGAAGAGTAGAGCCAAGCATCCCGTAAAAGTCCACGTGTGGGCTGGAATTTCGTGGCACGGTGCTACGAAAATTTGCCTTTTCGATGGAAAGATCAGGATGAATAGCGAATTTTTTTGTCGAATAGTAGACAACTTTTATGTTCCCTTTGTTTCGAGAAACCCTTCTGTACAGCTGCAAATGGACAATGATCCAAAACATACGAGTCGCCTAACCACTGCTCATTTACGACAACTTGGCATTGTCCCGATTTCCTGGCCCTCAGAGAGCCCCGACCTTAACCCAATAGAGTGTGTATGGCACCAACTAAAGGAATTTTTGAGAACAGAAATCAAACCCAGCAATTTAAGTGAATTGCAGAATGGCATTTGCCGGTTTTGGAAAGAAAATGTGTCGGTTGCCCTTTGTCGCCGTTACATTAAACATATTTTTACTGTGGCTCCTAAGGTTATTGACAATAACGGAGGCCCTACTATGTATTAAACTAACTGCTTTAGATATGCCTACTTGTTGTCAATTTTATTTTTATCTGGACTAAACTGTATATAAAACCGTACAAATGCATTAACTAATACCTTCTTATCAGACGTCAGTAATTAGGTCTGAATTAAACTTCAATCAAATAAAATAAGTTAATATTGATTCAATTTAAATTAATAAAATAAAGTTAAACATAGAATAAGCTAAAACCACAAAAAATCCTTAACAGCTGGAATTGGACCATGGCATCAATAAAAACTTAAAGTAAAGATTAAATGAAAGCGGTAACTAAAATTTGTGTACAGTTGACAACACTGCCTTTAGCTTAAGCTTATGCTGAATCATTCTCAAAAAACCAAAAATGTGCTGAAGTTGCCAGCAAGAAGCATCCAAGCATTAAGTTAAACAGACAGCCTTTGCTTTAAGCACAATCAGGTATGCAGGATTACGGTAGAAACAGTGTCTTCAGACAGTGCACGCGCGCAAAGACAGTGCACGCGCACGCGCGCAAATAGGTAGATGTTTTCGATCTGTACTGTACATGGAACACAATAGTTCTGCCACTTGTTTTAGCATGGAAAAGCATGCGCACCATGCCTTGGAAGTCATGAATGCCCTCAGACGACACCGGGAGCTTTGCGACATCACAATTCGAGTTGGTTCTCGATCCCTGCACGCCCATAAACTTGTCCTGTCCGCTTGTAGTCCCTATTTCCGTGCAATGTTTACCTCTGAAATGGCTGAAAGTAGACAGTCCGAAGTGAACCTGCGTGACATCGACGAGACAGCTGTGGAAACGCTGGTTGACTATTGCTACACTTGTCAGATTACCATTGATGAAAGTACAGTACAAACGATTCTACCGGCCGCCTGTTTGTTGCAGTTGCAGGATATTCAGGATATCTGCTGTGATTTCCTGAAGAAGCAGTTGGATCCATCCAACTGTTTGGGTATTCGTGCCTTTGCAGATACTCATGCATGTAGAGATCTGCTCCGTATAGCGGATAAATTTACTCAGCGGAATTTTCAGGAGGTAGGCTTCGAAGAAATTTTGTCATACGTACTGTACATCACACTTTAACAAGGGGGGTGTATAGAGGGGGTACGGGACCCCTCAAAAATTGGAGGCTCGGTACAAGGGCTAGCAAAATCATGGCCAAGGGACAGAGGCGGAAAAGTCCTTTCCACAAGAAACTTAGGATTGCACAGCGGTAGACGGACATGTTGAAGAACCTGGAAAAGATATATCAAAATACAAAAGACAGCTATGAATACTGCCCTACTAGTTAAAATTCCAAATTTTCGAATACTGTAGAGTACGTATGTAAATAAATTTATTCAGTTCCATGCAGGCCAAAAAAACAATCACAGAAATCAAAAATGAAGCACGACAATTACTCAATAATAAAAAGACCTCTAAGCATGCAAGGCATATCAGAAATACACAAATCCAAGCGAGGCATAAGATAGTCAGCGTGCCGTGGAGACAGCTAGCTGATCGTTAATCCGTTGAAACAGTAAAAACTAAGCAAATGTTACGATACCTGCGGAAGAAGGTGACGGCGATCTTGGATATTATGTCTAACCCAGATCATGACTGCTTTGAAGACCTGCTCTTCTGACCGGACATTGAGCTCATCGCTGGATATTATGTCAATCAGCTGATTAACTGGAAGCGGCAAAAATTCCTCACTTTCCATTACCTAAAAATAGAAACAGCTTACGATAGAGACAAAAATAGAAAGTCGCGTATCAGCTCTATTACCTATGTGTGTTCCTTTGTATGATCGTTGATGTTAGCTGAATTAGTATATAACCGCTATCCGACATTCGGGATGAGCACTAACACTGGGGACTTTGACAAGTGTAGGAGAATTCTCCGGTGAGTTGTCTTTAGCTTTACCCTTAGCTGGAAATATAGTCAGGGCGGGGAAAAACACACCCGAAAAGATGGGGAGAAAAAACACACCCACCCAGAGAACTCATGGTAGCAGATATAGAGACCTAGTATAGTGCAAATAAAAGCGCTATCTTTTTACAGTAAAACCATACCCATATGGGTGGTATCGGCCAAAGCGGTCTATTCTGACAGTGTTCCAAAGTTGACCCCTGAAAACACCTCTGGAACCTAAGAAATTTTAAATTTTGCTAAGCTTATTTCTAGACACCTACAAGGAAAACTTAGCTAGTCATTGGCATTGGGGTATATGTGGACCCCCTCTAGCGTTTGGCATAGACGGCAGCCTCCTGCCTTTTATTCGGCTGAGTACTGGGTGTGTTTTTTCTCCCCGCCCATTTTGACCCCTCAGCGGGGAAAAAAACACAGCACCCAATTTTCACAAATAGTCCAATATGTAGTTCTGAGCAATTCTGATGCTCTTAAACGATAAAGCGGGTCTTGTTTTGTAATTGTGGTTCAAAAAATATGCACTTAGAGCCTCTAATAGCTCATAAATTAAGGATTAAAATTTGCTGCATCATTGTGCCAGGTATCATATGTTTACAAGGCAAATTTTTAAAAATCTTAAAAAACTTAATGAAATTGCAATTTAACGCCAAAACTAACTTAAATAATGATAAACAATGACATTTGCAAGTGTTTTGGTATATTTATAGTTGTCTGGTGCCGCTTTTGCTGCGATTTGCGATCATTTCATGGGTTCAGGTGCCTTGACATAAAATGCATCTGACTATGTCCGATAAGCAGCTTTCTACTGGAAACAAAGTGCACTATGTTATTTAGCATGGCCAAAAATGTACAAACAACCTTTAATATGTAACAAATAGTGTCCCGCGGAACACCCAGGATCATTTTTAGCACCGTGTTTTTTCCCCGCCGGTGTGTTTTTTCCCCAAATTGCGGGGAGAAAAAACACAGACAAAATCGATTATTGCTACTGATGAACAAGGGATCAGGCGGATTTCTATACATGAATCGATAGAACTAGGAGCGATATACACCATGGTACAAACGCAAGCTCTCTCAGCCTTAAGACAAAAAAGTTACAGCCTTAGTTCCGTATATGTGTTTTTTCCCCGCCCTGACTATACATGTGGCAAAATTTACGTATATAAATGTAACACAGTACGCACGACAAAATTTCTTCGAAGCCTACCTCTTGAAAATTCCGCTGAGTAAATTTATCCGCTATACGGAGCAGATCTCTACATGCATGAGTATCTGCAAAGGCACGAATACCCAAACAGTTGGATGGATCCAACTGCTTCTTCAGGAAATCACAGCAGATATCCTGAATATCCTGCAACTGCAGCAAACAGGCTGCCGGTAGAATCGTTTGTACTGTACTTTCATCAATGGTAATTTGACACGTGTAGCAATAGTCAACCAGCGTTTCCACAGCTGTCTCGTCGATGTCACGCAGGTTCACTTCGGACTGTCTACTTTCAGCCATTTCAGAGGTAAACATTGCACGGAAATAGGGACTACACGCGGACAGGACAAGTTTATGGGCGTGCAGGGATCGAGAACCAACTCGAATTGTGATGTCACAAAGCTCCCGGTGTCGTCTGAGGGCATTCATGACTTCCAAGGCATGGTGCGCATGCTTTTCCATGCTAAAACAAGTGGCAGAACTATTGTGTTCCATGTAGGTAGAAGTTATTGGAACAACAGATCATGTACTATATATGATCTTAACATAACTCTTGGCACAAAACTCAACAAGACAATATATTTTTAAACTCTTTTAAACAATCTCTTTATCTTCAGATACAACAAGAACATGACGTGTAGACTCATACAACAGTAGCGAAAGACACAAAATCCAATAGGCAATTACTTCAAACCGGATTTATAGAAAACTATTATAATCAACTATTAGGTTGGCGTTTTTAATAATTAACGGTGATATACGAATACCTGGGTCTAAAATTCGCAAAACGTAACCGATTGAGCTTAAGAGGAGCTTTCAGGGTCGCTGAACAACACGAATCTAAAACCGTTTTTCGATCCAGCTTTTCGCTAGTTCAGTGTACAATCTAAAAACAAGCTTACTTCTAGCTAACGAAAAGCTGGATAAAAAACTGTTTTCAGATTCGTGTTCAACGACCCTGAAAACTCCTCTTATATACATAAACATACGATATATACGGACAACCTTGGAGCAAATTAGCAAAACATTTTTGGTTCCCCTTGGTCCTTCTAAAATTTAAGTAAATTTTTTAAACCTTTAATTTTTGAAACAGATAGATCATTCAGGAATGTGTTCAAATGCACCCATACCCAATTTGAGCTCAATCGGTGAAGTTTTACGAATTGCAGACCCAGGTGTGCGTATACGAAAGAATAACCGCATTTAACTTTCAGTATATACGTATGGCAATGGCCCCCCGCATCCGCGGGGACAGGTGAATACAGGTGAATATACGTATGCACATACGTATATACCTGAATTCAAAATATTAACAAAAGCAAGCAATATATACGTACAGTGCACCCTGCACTTCGCCATGTTCAAAAATATTGCAATTCGCACACGACGTATCGCCAACTTCGCGATTTCGTCAAATGTTGCCCTTCTCGTGCAGGGTACTGTATAATTATTACACATATTATTACAAATAAGGGTCGCTTATCTGCTTTCTGCTCTGGAAAGCTGAAAACTACCAAATGTCGTGAAAACCGGCAAAAGAATTAAATCAACATAAACACTGAGGGCTAAAGCTTGCAAAACAGTGATTGATAAATAATTTCTCCAATGTATTCGTTCGTATATATATATAGTAGGGATGCACCGGGGCCAGGCCCCGGCTCCGGCCCCGGCCCCGGTGGTCAGGCCCCGGTACCGACCGGGGCCAAAAACTAGCAAAATTTTGTGAATTTTCTACATTTTTTGACCAAAATTTTGAATTTTCGAAAGTCAAAAAGTGTTAAAAATCGTTTGTTTTTGCGCCGATATTAATGAAAACAAGGATAGTAACGTTTGCATATCAAACATTATTGCAAAATTTATATTTTCCAGAAAATGTTTCAAAATTTTCGATTTGGACCCCCAATTTCCAGGCCCCGGTACCGGGGCCAAGGTGGCCCCGGCCCCGGCCGGGGCCACGATGAGGTCCCGGCCCCGGCCCCGGTAGCGGCGGCCCCGGTGCATCTCTAATATATAGGTATATTATATATAACTATGACTAATTAATCGGCACTTTTTCATACAGCTGTGTTAAACTATACACATGTTAGTTCGAGTAGAAGACCAAAAATATTCCGGATATGTATACAAGTAACAAAAATGCTCCGCACAAAAGGGGATAATATGTGTGTTGGGCCTATGTCTATCCTTTATATTCCGGTTGAGAAAGGCATAAATCCGACACCGCAAAAGTTGCTCAGCTCACTTAGGGCTTTCATTTGGTACCAAACTTTACCACTTTTGAAAACTTTCATTTTTGACCGAAAATCGCCTAAGTCCACACCCCACCCCACCACAGCACTCAACAGCCACTTTGGGTACGCAGTTCTATGACAAAAGTTGCTCAGCTCACTTTGGGCTTTCATTTGATACCAAAATTGATTACTTTTGAAAAATTTTACTTTTTACCCAAAATCGCCTAAGTCCCCACCCCACCCCACCACAGCACTCTACAGCCACTTTGGGTACGCAGTTCTATGACAAAAGTTGCTCTTTAGGGCTTCTTTGGTACCAAATTTGACCACTTTTGAATTTCATTTTTGACCGAAAATCGCCTAAGTCCCCACCCCACCCCACCACAGCCCTCACCACTTTGGCATGCAGTTCTATGACAGAAGTTGCTCAGCTCGCTTAGGGCTTTCATTTGGTACCAAATTTGACCACTTTTGAAAACTTTCATTTTTGACCGAAAATCGCCTAAGTCTCCACCCCACCCCACCACAGCACTCTACAGCAACTTTGAGCATGCAGTTCTATGACAAAAGTTGCTCAGCTCGCTTAGGGCTTTCATTTGGTACCAAATTTGACCACTTTTGAAAGATTTTATTTTCGACCACTTGACCCCCACCCGACTGACCCTTCAAACGGCAAAGTGGAACCAGCCCAGCAAAATAGGTACGTCGGACGGCAAAACGGATACCGGGAATGAGCTGGGCACACCAGAAAACCCATATAGACAAAGTTTTGAGAGGCCAGGTAGAGCCTACTATGGACCTCCAGGAAGCGGTTTCCGACTTGACCCTCCAGACGGCAAAGTGGAACCAGCACAGCAAGATGGATGAGTCCTACGGCAAAAAGGACACCGGGAATGAGCTGGGCGCACCAGAAAACCCCTATAGACAAAGTTTTGAGTGGCCAGGTAAAGCCTACTATGGACGTCCAGGAAGCGGTTTCCGACTTGACCCTCCCGACGGCAAAGTGGAACCAGCCCAGCAAGATGGGTGGGTCTGACGGTAAAACTGACTGCGGGAATCGATTCTCCGTGCCAGAAAACCATTGTATGGAAGATTTGAGCGTTCAAAGTTAAATAGATAGCGAGAAATTTCGATTTTTCATTTTTCGAATTTTCGTCATCTTTGACGGGCCAATGTGGTCGCTAGGGAAGTGATAGAGAAACGCAACCTGGACCGTTAGTTAGTTCAATATATGTAATTTCTGAATATAAAAAGAAATCAGCTCCAGCTCGTAACGTTCGACCTGAGCGACGACCACAAAAATGGTCACTTTTCGCTATGAGCCGACTTTGCGGCGCCACTGCGGCGCTGTGGCGCAGCTGCGGCGCAAAAAAAAGTTGTGATTCTTAAATTCTTTAGAGGGTACTACTAGACCCCATAGCCCTTTAGGTTGGCCCACCGCTGCAGATCACGTGAAAGCGGCGAACATTATGTACAATACAACCATCAAATAGGAGAAACCGGAAAAAAAACATCGCCGCCATAACCGGTCCGGGGCGCAACTTTTTAACGGTAAGTGATACAGGGCTGAAACTTCACATACATACTAAACTCGATGTGCTCTACAATTTGCGCATGAAATCTGCGCAGGATTTTGCGCAGCTTCTGCGCAGCTTATTTTACACTGTCTCCAGCCACTTTTCACACATATTATAGGGGTCGCTGCCGCGACCCCTATGATAACTTGTCAAAACTCAAAGAGAAATTAACGTGATTATAAATGTCTCGTCTATACACACAGAGGCGAAAGCCTAGAGGCAATCCATACCGAAATACCAAAATGACTTACGTATAAGCGGTCTTCTGCGTAACAGACGGAGTGCAGTTGTTGTTGCCGTTGGGAGAATTGAAACTTGCTGGTAAATCGGGACCAGCGCCTCCGCCTCTATCTGGAGGTAAATGATGTGGAGGAGGGGCTCCAGCAGATCTAGTCAATTTGGAAACGCCAGCTGCTCCGGAAACAGATGCAGACGGCCCAGCAGAAGCAGACATTTCCAGAGCTGCAGGGTAGCTACCGTTAGTGTTGCCATTATCATAACTATCAAGAATTCCAGCACCATGAAGCCTTATGGCCGCAACTGAGGCTGTTCCCTGCTGCACTTGTGAGGGTTGCGGAGGTGAGTTTGGACGATCGGAATCCCCACATGCAGCACCGCCGGAGGAGGAAAGACCATTTTTGTTAGAAGAGCTCATTCAGAGATGCATTAATTAGAGATGGATTAATGTAGCAGCAGCCGGCCTGAAATGCATGCAAGCTTCACAAAAATCAGACGAGATTTTTCGGAAATCTACCGTCTGCCCCAAAATGAAAATTTTGTTCAAAATGTAATAGCGAATATTACCGTAAGATAATAGCGTAAGATATATATTACCTGAAAAGCCTAAAATTGAGATCACAACTATCACATCTGTCTCTTGCTTCCCACCGAGAAGGCATAATATATGCATTCTTTCATGTATACAAGAACAAAAAGTGCTCCTTCGTCGCATGTAAAATACATATGAGTCGTCGTAGGCAGGTTGTACATAAGCAAAAACTAGCCTGTAAAATACATATGAGTTCCGTAGGGAGGTTGTAAATTAAGGAAAACAAGTTGCAACCGCTTAACATATGAGCCTGTCCTACAACGAGGCTCATATTGGCGTATGTCATAATACGAATAATTTGCAGATACATATTTTACTTTTATATAAATATATACATACTGCATTTATTTATATATACATACTGCGTTATTTTATATATGTATGCTCATGAAGGTATTATGTAGGGGCGCGATAGCGCCCCTACATAATATGGGTATAAAGGTGTCTGCGCGGCCCCCTGGAGACAGTGTTGGCCTGGTGCCAGCTAATTAGAGGTTCGGGAGGGGTAAAAATGTTACCATCGTAAAGTACTCGAGTAGTACTACAAGTACCACCATACTTTTGGTTAAAATTCCGAACTTCGAAATTTTGCACTAGGCGGGAGTTACCGTGCGTTTGTTTTTTTTCTCGGTTAATAACGCTTTTCGGAAGTGCTTATGTCAGCGCAGTGTTGGAACGATATGGGCATTTTGGTCCTATACTACTATTATATGTTGGTAGGCAGGGTCCTCCCATGCAACCTTTTTTGGTCATTTTGGCACACTGCCAATTTTGGCTCTGTGCCAAGGCCCCAAAGTCGGACTTTCGCTATTTTGGCACTTCGGTTGTGACCGACTTTTTTTCACAGGCTAGCAGCTAGATCGGTTTGGTTTATTTTATTTGAATATTTCGGACTATGCGCGGAATGTAACGAGGGGGATTTTTTAATTTCGCTCTGTAGCTTTCAGGAGATGGGCCCAAACTTTGCATTTTTTCACCTGTTTTGGCGAAAAGTTTCTAAGTCCCACTTTTACTAGAAATGGCCTAAAAGTCACTAAAAATGGCGTTTTTCGGCCTTGGGGTGGTGCCCATATATAGTAAATCGGGGTCGCTGAAAACGATGAGCATACTGCCGATACCGCCCGAAGTGACCACTGGTCAGCATGGCTCCTGTGGTTCCTCGCCCACGGTCAAAGTAGGGAAAACTCACTATACACAGCATTTTTCGGCGTTTTGGTTCGGGGCATATATAGTGAATCGACTACGCTCGTTTCAATGGGCATATTGCCGAAATCGAGGGAAGTGACCAGTGGTCACTACGGTCTATGGGGCCTATTGACCAGTGGTCAAACCCCTTAAAACTGCGTTTTTCGACGTTTTGGTTAGGGGCACATATAGTAAATCGACTACGCTCGTTTCAATGGGCATATTGCCGAAATTGAGGGAAGTGACCAGTGGTCACTACGGTCTATGGGGCCTATTGACCAGTGGTCAAACCCCTTAAAACGGCGTTTTTCGGCGTTTTGGTCGGGGGCACATAAAGTAGATCGACTACGCTCGTTTCAATGGGCATATTGCCGAAATCGAGGGAAGTGACCAGTGGTCACTACTGTCTATGGGGCCTATTGACCAGTGGTCAAACCCCTTAAAACTGCGTTTTTCGACGTTTTGGTTAGGGGCACATATAGTAAATCGACTACACTCGTTTCAATGGGCATATTGCCGAAATTGAGGGAAGTGACCAGTGGTCACTACGGTCTATGGGGCCTATTGACCAGTGGTCAAACCCCTTAAAAGGGCGTTTTTCGGCGTTTTGGTCGGGGGCACATATAGTAAATCGACTACGCTCGTTTCAATGGGCATATTGCCGAAATCGAGGGAAGTGACCGCTGGTCACTACGGTCTATGGGGCCTATTGACCAGTGGTCAAACCCCTTAAAACTGCGTTTTTCGACGTTTTGGTTAGGGGCACATATAGTAAACCGACTACGCTCGTTTCAATGGGCATATTGCCGAAATTGAGGGAAGTGACCAGAGGTCACTACGGTCCATGGGGCCTATTGACCAGTGGTCAAACCCCATAAACAGCGCTTTTCGGCGTGTTGGTTGGGGGCATTTATAGTAAATCGACTATGCTCGGTTCAGTGGGCATATTGCCGAAATCGAGGGAAGTGACCAGTGGTCACTATGGTCTCGGAGCCTACTGACCACTGGTCAAACCCCCTTAGACAACGGTTTTCGGCGTTTTGGTTGGGGGCATATCTAGTAAATCGACTACGCTCGTTTCAATAGGCATATTCCCGATTCCGATGGAAATGACCAGTGGTCACTACGGTCTATGGGGCCTACTGACCACTGGTCAAACCTCCTAAAACTCGGTTTTCGGTCCTCTGGCGGTACCCATATAATAAATCCGTGTCGCTGAACACGATAGGCATACTATCGAAGTCTTTGGCGAGGCGAAAAAGTTTTCTCCTTATACCACCCACAAACAGAGGTTGCAGCGGCCAAAGCTTGGGGCGGAGGTCAGAATTCAGGGGTACTATATATTTATATAATCACTTTTCTTCTCTACCTACGGCACTGTTCAAGCTCCTTGTATCCATTGCCGCATTGCTGGAAAGGGATCCTTTAAAATGACAGCAGGACAAGAAATAAAAATGCTCCTCCGGAGCATGAAAAAGTAATATGGGTGGTGGTGAGGTTGTAACATCAAGAAAGGACTAGTCTTAAAAATGCTTAATATGGGGGCTAGGTTCAAAAAAAGAAGAGGACTAGGTTGTGGGCGAATTAATATGGGCACAGCTTCGCCGAGCAACCCATATTCGCGGGCTTTCACGCTTCGCCATGGCGATTGTCATATATACAATGCCATTATTGCCAGTCAATAATAACAATTCCAGCAGTTAAACAATCGCTGCAAGTTGCTTGCTTATATATACGTAAACTATATAGTAATTTGGTTGTGCTGGACTGCAAGCAACTAGAAAGAACCAAGGCTATGATTGTAACGCTAACGGTTCAATAGAAATAGAAGATCGTCGGAGAGAGTCCTGAAATTGTTGAAATATAGAGTTTTCTTATCAATGGATAAAACGCACAGTAAATAATAAGAGTTTATCGAAAGAAATGTTTGCTTCCACTAAAACTAGTTTATCATAGTTGTACATTATTTACTCACCATAACTAAAACTGAACACTGGTATATATACATATGTAATACGTATATGTATATAACTTTTTCAGTCCGCGAATATGGGTTCCTCGGCGAAGCTGTGCCCATATTAATTCGCCCACAACCTAGTCCTCTTCTTTTTTTGAACCTAGCCCCCATATTAAGCATTTTTAAGACTAGTCCTTTCTTGATGTTACAACCTCACCACCACCCATATTACTTTTTCATGCTCCGGAGGAGCATTTTTATTTCTTGTGTATATATGGATATCTTTCAGCAGTAGCAAGCAAGCCAACCACAGCACTCCACAACCACTTTGACCATGCAGTTCTATGACAAATGTTGCTCAGCTCGCTCAGGGCTTTCATTTGATACCAAATTTGACCACTTTTGAAAACTTTCATTTTTGACCGAAAATCGCCTAAGTCCCCACTCCACCCCACCACAGCACTCTACAGCCACTTTGAGCATGCAGTTCTATGACAAAAGTTGCTCAGCTCGCTCAGGGCTTTCATTTGGTACCAAATTTGACCACTTTTGAAAAATTTCATTGTTGACCACTTGACCCTCCACCCAACTGACCCTCCAGATGGCAAAGCGGAACCAGCACAGCAAGATGGGTGGGTCAGACGGCAAAACGGAAGCCAGGAATGAGCTGGGCGCACCAGAAAACCCCTATAGACAATGTTTTGTCAGGCTATGTACAGTCCTATATGGTGTTCCCGGAAGTCGGTACCGACCGGACCCTCCAGACGGCAAAGTGGAACCAGCACAGCAAGATACGGCCGGCCAGTACCGAAAAATTACGCACGAAGTCGGAAAATCATATAGCATTTGAACGACCCCGATATGTGTACTGTTTAACCATATAGTCAGTATTGCCCCATATATAGCCCAGTCTGACTTATTAAGGCGCCTTTGAAGCATACTTTTTGGCCATTTTAGCGTTTTGGCCGACTTTGGCCCCCAGCCAAAAATTTTTTCCGGCCCTGGGAGGCATAAAAACTAGCTTATTTTCTTATTTTTGATTTGTACTACAAGAATATATATGGGTTTCATAGGCAAAAATTTTTCTATCTGTAGTTATTCAAGCTACAAAACCCCCTTATGAGACATCAAAAGCGAGAAACCGGAAAAAACATCTCTCGTAAGCGATTTTTGGCATAACTTTTTAACGGAAAGTGGTACGGGGATGAAACTTCAGGAACATACTAAACTCGACACGTACAATTTTTTGCGCACATAATCTGCGCAGGATCTGCGCAGCTTCTGCGCAGCCTTGTTTTACACGGTCATTCGACCATTTTCACTCATATTATAGGGGTCGCTACCGCGACCCCTATGATATAGCAAGGTTAACAAAAAAATCACCCAAAATTTTAACAAAAAAATCACCCCACCCTGACTCACAGGAAAGTCGCAGAGACCCAATTTTTTGCGTGGTGATAGCCACACATCTCGACATTACAGCCTGTGAGTTTTAGAACCTAGGCCCTCTCCATGCGTTCAGGGCAGACCTTTAAGTGAAGGTATCCAAAAGTGGCCTCAAAAACGTTTATGACAGAAGTTCGAATTTCGGCTGCTATTTACTAAGGGAAACCCTAGACAACCCATATTGTACATATGACATGTCCTGACTGTGCGCTAACATAGAAGTTCCCGGTCAGACCTCTGTGCCGTCCTGGGGTGGGTGATATTTTGTTAAAATTTTAACAAATAAAAATCACTTTCACAGTTTGTTACTGAAGTCAGAACAGCAGCTAGAGCAAAACTAACGCCAAATTCAAGCTCAGCGACCTCGACAACCCTTATAGCAGTTGTTTTTGAGGTTGTCTGACACTTCTGGGAGTCCAACCTGGTAACCAGCCTGGCCAGAACCGTCCGACGGTAAACGTGATTCCAGAAGTCAGTAGTAGACTACAGGTATATACCTAAAAACTAATGCCAGATATGAAATCTGCGCACTAGAAAACCCCCCTAGGACATGTTTTTAGCCACTTCTGACTGTCGAGTTGGTAGAGGGTCCGGCAGGGGTCACGTGGAGTGGCGGATCCAGGATTTTGAAAGGGGGGTAACCACATTTTTCCGGGGGGGGATAACAATTTGCTTTTTGCACGAACACAATATTTTTACAAGAAAATTAATATTGTGTATGAAAAGGTTAGTTCACTTGCAATTGGAAAACAACTATATATCCCGTGAGTGAAGCAAAGCATGGAGAATTTACACAGCAAGCACGCGGGGGGCCGGCGGGGCAGAGCCCCCCAGTAGTTGAAGAATTTTTTGAATTTGGAAAAAATCCGTCATGCAAACTTTTGAAAAGATTAAATAAATAAAATTGAGATGTACATGTATCTATATATATAGTAACTTACGAAGTGAAAAACTTGCAGTAGAATAGTATATACAAGGAATGGTGGTAATAAAGAGGACAAGTTACAAGGCAACAAAGATAATGTGCAAAGCGGGAGCCCCCCAGAAGTTGAACAATTTTTTGAAATCGTGGAAAATTCAGCAATTCAAATGTTTAAAAAGATTAGTTAAGATGAGATGAGTTATTGAGCTGTGATCAGTAGAAAACCAAAACGGGAATTGGATGCTTTTCACTTCCGCGATTTATTCTAGAGCACTTTCAGAAGTCTTGCATTGCCCATTTATATATATACGTTATGAAAGCAAAATAAAATTTGTAAATTCCCGTATATAAGCCGGTATACAGTCATAAAATAAAGGCGTTGTAAACTGAAGGCGTTGAGTACAATTATATACTTACAAAACAGGAAAGGAAACAAAATAGAAGACACTTGAAGAGACAGAAGTTCTGTCACAGAACTACGTATATATATATAGAGGTCGGGGGAAAAACCAACCCGCAAGTGGTGGGGAAAAAAACCAACCCCCCGTTTGGGCGATGGGGATGAGCTAGCGGGCTCAAATTTTGCATGCAAGTTGGTAGGGCCCATCCCACCTACCATACCAAATTTGAGCTAAATCGGATCACTTTTGAGCATTTTATGACATTTTGAAAATTTTGGCATTTTTGACCCCCCCAAAAATTCAAAATTTGCCTATTTTTGAAGGCCTGTAAAAAATTTACCATAGCAGTTAGATAATAACTTTTAATACTTTCTATGAGAACAACATGTGCTCTTTCCAAAAATGTCGGTCTCGCCTTCCTGCGACGCTTGGCAAGCTGCCAGCAGAATTTTTACAAAATGGGAAAAAACCAAGGGGTGGGAAAAAAACCAATTTTTGGATTTGCTGCCAAACTCCCAAAAATGGTTCTTAGTTGCTCAAAAGTCACCCATATAGCAAGTTTAATGCGTTCTTTCACGTGAACAGCTCAAAATTGCATTTGGACTTGGCAATTTTGTGCTAGCCGGTAAAAACCTCATTTCGGCGGATCGGCTGTTTGGCTCAGCTAAAGAGACCAAAAAGTACTCTGGGACAAAGAAATACGCGAAAAAACACTGAAACAACGTTTATTTTAATTTATTTCATCGAATTTCGAAAGATTTACAAATTTTTGCAAACTGGCAAATTTGATGAAACCTAGCCAGTTGATGCTGCAAATATTGATGTTTGATTTTCTCACTTTTTATTGGGAATATCGCAAAAATAAGTGCAGATATGAAGTCAGCGACGCCGATTTAACCTGTTGCATGCATAAAATCGCTAATATGAGTTACCCTGACCGAATACTGGGGTTGGTTTTTTTCCCCACCGGTTGTTTTTTTTCCCGCCATTGGTTTTTTTACCCCGGCTCATACATGGGCAAGGTTAAATGGGTTAGCCTACACCAGATTTTGTCGTGCGTGGGTCCTTTAACGTTTATTGGGGGGGGGGTGCTTTCCCTGAAAATTTGCTTTGAACCATTTTTATATGGGTACGCGCACGCAGAATTTGTTATTTATTTATTTATTGTTTGATTACAGACAGAAGAATTCAATTAAATACAGGAGAAGTAAAGTCAATTTGATGAACAAGTATATACATTAAACTTTCGCAAGGCAAAAATCTTTAAAGTTCAAATTACATCCATCTGCAAGCAGGGGCGCACCCGCCAGGGTTCTGAAAAGACGGGAGTCGAGCCGGAAAAAAATTTTTGCTTTCATCTGACACGTTTACGCTGGGAGGGCTGCGGCGTCAAAGTTTACAACAAAGAGTTAATTTCAGTTTGGGAGCAGCAGAAATGACGAGATTTAGGACTATTCGCTAGCCGACACGGGGGTATGTCGGGCGGAGCCTCCCAGAAGTTGAGAAAATTTTTGAAATTCTGAGAAAAAGCTGTAATGCAAATATTTAAAAGATTTCAATAACCATTGAGAAAATCTTTGACATAACGGCAAAATTTGTATTGGACAGATTGAAAAGATTTGAATAAAAAGCTGTAAAAGCTGTAAAAGTTAATAGCACCGCAGGCGAGAACAATTTTTAAATTCAGTTAGAAAGCGCCGCAAGCCCGAAAAATTTTTAAATTCAGTTAGAAATCGCCGCAGGCCCGAAAAATTTTAAAAATCGAAATAGAAAAGCGCCGGAGGCGAGAAAAAATTTAAAAACCGAGATAGAAAAGCGCCGCAGGCGCAAAGAATTTTCATAAAATCGGGTCTGCGTGGATGATTTGACAGCGCGCGTTCTGCGTGTGCGTGGGTATTTCGACGGTGTGGCTTGCCTCTGCGTGGGTCCTTCATTTTGCCTTGCGTGGGTGCGTGGGTCCAGCTTACACCGGTGTAGGCGTTGCCCATGCGTGCCCCGGCTAATTAACCGTTAATTACTAATTAACGACAGGACCTAGAGAGGCAATTTCTATACCAAAATGACAGTCAAGACAGGGCTTGATAAGAAAATAATTTATAGCCGGATTGGTCCACTGGGTAGTTCTGCAGAGTCCAAAAAGTGACTACCTTGGTTTTTTCCCCGACCTCTATACGTAATAAAGCAGCACAGAAGTATAAGTGCGCCGCAGGCGAAATTTTTAAAAAGTTGAGAAATTTATTAAAATTACGCTTAATTTTCACTCAAAAGATGCATATAAACTGCTGAAAAAAGTTGCTCAGCTCACTTAGGGCTTTCATTTGATACCAAATTTTACCACTTTTGAAAATTTTTATTTTTGACCTAAAATCGCCTAAGTCCCCACCCCACCCCACCACAGCACTCTACAGCCACTTTGGGTATGCAGTTCTATGACAAAAGTTGCTCAGCTCACTTAGGGCTTTCATTTGATACCAAATTTTACCACTTTTGAAAATTTTGATTTTTGACCCAAAATCGCCTAAGTCCCCATCCCACCCCACCACAGCACTCTACAGCCACTTTGGGTATGCAGTTCTATGACAAAAGTTGCTCAGCTCACTTAGGGCTTTCATTTGATACCAAATTTTACCACTTTTGAAAATTTTGATAATCGCCTAAGTCCCCATCCCATTCCATCCCACCACAGCACTCTACAGCCACTTTGGGTATGCAGTTCTATGACAAAAGTTGCTCAGCTCACTTAGGGCTTTCATTTGATACCAAATTTGACCACTTTTGAGAAACTTTATTTTCGACCATTTGACCCTTCCACCCGACTGACCCTTTAAACAAACAAACAAACAAACTGGTTTATTCAGCAAACAAAGCAAGCACAAGTACAGTCGTACAAAAAATAAAACGCTTTACTGAACAGGATATTCACAGAGTTGCACAAACAACTGCTTACGTGATTCAGACGTGAAAGACGTGAAGAAGATATGTTAGCCCGTCCTAATTCTAAAAAATTTTTTAATTATGTTAATAGTAGATTCAAACCAAGACAGTCGCTTCCGGTCTTATGTAACGAAATAGGCGAATATGCCCAGTCTGCTAATAGTAAGGCGAATTTATTAAATAAGTTTTTTGCGTCAGTCTATTCAGTTGACGATGGTAGTCAACCTTTGGTTCGTCAACTGCCTAAACATAATAATTGGTATCCCAACATTACTCCATTCAGAGTATTTGAAATTCTCAATAAATTTCCCAATAATTTTGTTACTGGTCCGGATAATATCCCTTCCATTTTTATTAGGAAACTTGCTTTTGAACTGTCTCTTCCGTTATCTATAATCTATGATTTCTCCTTTCATAATGCTTGGGTTCCCAAATTGTGGCGCAGTGCTAACGTTACTCCGATTTTTAAGAAGGGTGATAAAAGTAAAGTAGAGAACTACAGAGATGTTAGTATCGTATGTAACTCAGTTAAACCTTTGGAAATTATTGTTAATGAATTGCTTTTAGACTTTGGTATTTGCAATAACATTTTTTCTAAGCAACAACATGGTTTTCTAAAACGACGATCTACGCTGACTAGTCTGATTTCCTCTTTAGTTGATTGGGGGGCATCATTGGATCGGGGAGATTATGTTGACATTCTTTTCCTCGATGTCAAAAAAGCGTTTAATTCCGTAAGCCATGCTAAGTTGCTTTTAAAACTTGAAAGTCTCGGAATTTCAGGCAGTCTCTTGAATTGGTTACGTTCTTTTCTATTTGAAAGGAGGCAACGAGTAAAAGTCGACGATGCTTTTTCTGATTGGTCTCATCTATCTAGTGGAGTACCTCAGGGTTCTGTTTTAGGACCTACTTTTTTTTTATATTTTATAAACGACTTGACACAGGTAATTCGACACTTTTCTATTGCTTTGTATGCAGATGATATTAAACTTTACTTCAGTTTCAAAAAGGGTGCTCCGAATCCACTTCTGCAGCAGGATTTAAATGGTGTTCTTGATTGGCTTCGTATTTGGCAGTTAGAGGTTGCAGTTCATAAGTGTTCAGTTCTTCATTTAGGTAGTAGTAACCCTACTGCTAAATATGATATTAATGGAACCGATCTTCAAAGTTTAGCTTCAGTCGTTGATCTCGGAGTTACTATAAATTCTGATTTAAAATTTTCCTCTCATTGTGTGAAAATTGCAAAGAGAGGTTTTGTTTTGTCTAATCAGATTTTAAACTGTTTTGTAATCACAGATCCAGTAATAAAATTCAAGCTTTTCACCACCTATGTTCGACCAATTTTGGAAACTGCCTCTGAAGTTTGGAATCCTTATTTAGTTAAGGATATTGACGTTATCGAAAAAGTACAAAGAAATTTTACCAGAAGAATATTAAATGAGCTTAATTTGGACTATCAGGAGCGCTGTCGTTTTCTCAAAACGCAAACACTTGCAAGTAGAAGACATTTCAAAGATCTAGTTCTTGTTTATAAAATTATACATAATTTGATTGATATAGACTTTAATAAATTATTCTCATATCAGCATTTGACTTCGTTGAGAACTACCAGAGGGCATGCTTTTAAATTGCGTGTTCCAAAAATAACCTGACAATTGTTAAGAATCTCTTTCACAACCGCATAATATTTAGTTGGAATGCTTTACCGCAGGAAGTTGTTAACTCAGCCACGCTCCCCTCTTTTAAGAGGGCACTGCGTGAGGTCTTGTTTGATGTAGGAATATAGTGCAGAAATGTTGCACTTGCTTATTTCTTTATATTTTTCTTGTTTGTTTAATTAAATAATAATAATAATAATAATAATTATATATATTGTACTTTTGTTATCTTCTATGTATTAT